>CAUYLG010020216.1:0-120983 GCA_963573385.1 Cacajao melanocephalus | reverse complement strand
CTTAGTTTGGCTGGATATGAAATTCTGGGTTGAAAGTTCTTTTCTTTAAGGATGTTGAATGTTGGCCCCCACTCTCTTCTGGCTTGTAGGGTTTCTGCTGAGAGATCTGCTGTGAGTCTGATGGGCTTCCCTTTGTGGGTTACCCGACCCTTCTCTCTGGCTGCCCTTAGCATTTTCTCCTTCATTTTAACCCTGGTGAATCTGAAGATTATGTGCCTTGGGGTTGCTCTTCTTGAGGAATATCTTTGTGGTGGTCTCTGTATTTCTTGGACTTGAATATTGGCTTGCCTTGCTAGGTTGGGGAAGTTTTCCTGGATAATATCCTGAAGAGTATTTTCCAGCTTGGATTCATTTTCTTCATCACATTCAGATACACCTATTAAACATAGATTAGATCTTTTCACATAGTCCCATATTTCTTGGAGATTTTGTTCATTCCTTTTTACCCTTTTTTCTCTAATCTTGCCTTCTCATTTTATTTCATTGAGTTGATCTTCAACCTCTGATATCCTTTCTCCTGCTTGGTCAATTCGGCTGTTGAAACTTGTGCATGCTTCACGAAGTTCTCGTGTTGTGTTTTTCAGCTCCATTAATTCATTTATATTCCTCTCTATTATCCATTCTCGTTAGCATTTCATTAAATCTTCTTTCAAGGTTCTTAGTTTCTTTGCATTGGGTTAGTACATGTTCTTTTAGCTCACAGAAGTTTCTTATTATCTACCTTCTTAAGCCTGATTCTGTCAGTTCATTGCACTCATTCTCTGTCAGGCCTTGTTCTCTTGCCGATGAGGAGCTGCAATCCCCTGTAGGAGGAGAGGCATTCTGATTTCGGGTGTTCTCAGCCTTTTTGCACTGCTTTCTTCCAATTTTTATGGATTTATCCACGTGTCGTCTTTGTAATTGCCGACTTTCAGATTGGGTCTGAGTGTACGTCCGGCTTGTTGGTGATGAAGTTTTTTCTGTTTCTTAGTTTTCCTTTGGCGGACGCCCTTTCCCCACAGAGCTAGGCCTTCCCGGGTTCAACTGTGCTTACTGTGAAACTTTCAGTCCTCAGCACTTCCAATTGCTGTTCTCCTTGTGGGGATGGGACCAGCCAAGCCCGACTCAAAGGGCACCCAGTCCCGTATACTCTGCACTGAGAAGTGCTGTGCCGTGTGCCAGGGCGCCAGCAAAACAGCTGCGCTGGCCAAAAGAGTTGCGGTGGCGACCCGTGTGGCTCCTCTGCTCAGTAGCTCCCAGTTTGTGGGCAACAGAAATTCGTCTGAAATTGCGGCGTGCACTCGCTCTCTGTGCTTTCACTTGGAGCTACAATCCTGAGCTGTTGCTAATCGGCCATCTTGGATCTCTCCCTGGGTCTCTCTGTACTTTATTTTTAAGACAGCAAATTGTCAGTCACATTAGGGGATTGTTTAATGACTTGGAAATGACTTTGTGTTGGCCAAAAATATTTGAGATTGAAATTAGTAAACTCACTAGGAGATGAAATATCTTTAAGTTTGCAAGCTGGGTTTGAATAGTGTTTTCCAAATTTGCTTAATCTTAACAGTGAACACTTATGAAAATACAGATTTCTTGCCCCCACTTAGAATGAACAAATCTGCCCCTGTGAATGATTCCTATCAGGCAACAATGGCAAGCACTGATTTTGTACATTTGTGAGAGGTTTTTGGTACCTGTATTGGGATTCCTTCCTTAACCCCACATAGCAATAGATTTTAGAAGTGAACATACTCAACATTATATATTCACAAATTCAGTGTGTGCTTTTTTTTTTTTGCATAGCCACTCACATACAGAAAGCAAAAGCAAAATGCGCTCCTCTGTAGGTCAATATAAGACATTTAGAATATTGGGTTATGAGTTAATTCAGTCTCTGTAGTCTTCCTGTTTATTCTTAACTTAGAAAAAGAAAGATGAACTCTCTTGCTTTTTTAATTCCCCAGAAGAATTTGCTCGAAGAAATATTTTCTCATATCTACAAAAGAAACACATGACTATTAGAAGTTGGATTATCATTTCAACAGTTTCTGACATTAAGGGATTCTCAAACCATTCCAGCAAGGCTGATTTTTTTAAGGTTCAGTTGGAAAAACAGGTGCTGTGCTGGGTGCTTTCTCATTTAATCTTTATAGCAATTTAGTGCGGCACCACTTAATAATGACTGGCCATCGGTCATTAATTTAGTGGGGCATTATCACCATTTTGCAGATAAGCAAATAAAGGTTCTGAGATTTTGGGGAATTTGCCTCAATCTGTTGCTATTAAATGCTGTGTCTTTCTTAAAATTCTCATTAACAAGAATCACTCTTACATCTGAAATGAATTCCTATTGGATCTAGAGAGTTGACTTTGGGTATGCTTTTTTCAGAGACTAATGATAAACCTTAGTATGGAGAATATTATAATATTCTCCATACTAAGGTTATTGAGACGATATTGGTAACAAGAATATTGGTAACATGCAGAAACACTTTTGCTGTAATAGAAAGAGAATGGGTTTTACAGTCAGGAAGAGCATACCACTTAGGGGATATGTGACTTGAGCAAGTTACTGAACTTTTTTGAAACTCAGTCTCTGAAAAATGAAGGCAATAGTACCCAATTCACTCCTCAGAGAAGATTATGAGAAGTGAATGAAACAAAGAATTTAAAGGGTCTTAGAGTGTCCATTACATGGGCAGTGCTTATAAAGTTTCATTCTGTCTTCCTTTTCCCTTCTGGTCACAACTGGAATAACTGCCTGTCATTTTACATTTTCTCAAGCTTTTTGCTAATGCTTTTCTAGCTACAGTAGGATTCTGAATAATAATATTTACATATATACATAATAACTGACATTTATTGAGTGTTTTACATGCATTGTCTCCTTGAGTTCTCCCTACAACTTATGAGGAAGATATTACTATCATTTTTAGTTTACAGAGGAGGCAGCATTGTAAATCCATGAACCTCAAGTAGCATTGTGTGGGAGCATACAGCAGGGGCTTCTAACTGGGTTGGTAGAACCAGAAAGACTGGAGAAAATGGGTTCTAAGCTCAGTCCAGAAGGCTGAGCAGGAATCAACCATTCAACCCTCCATGTTCATACCCACAGCACACTTTGCAAGAGCAAAATGTAAACTTAGGTTAAGATCCTGAGATGTTAGCATTGTTTACTTCCAGCTTACAAACACAGCATACCCTGTGGTCCAACAGCCCCCACCCCCGACATTCTCTGATTCCTTATTCTGCCTTATTGTTCTTCTTAGCACCTAATACTATTTAATATTAAATTATACATTAATTCACATCTTTCCCTATTATCTATTTTCCTCCAATAAACTCCATCAGGGTGAAGATCCCATGGAGTCTTTGTTTTGTCCACTGCTGTATCCCTTTCATCTAGTATAGCAGTTGGCACACAGCAGGTGCTCAGTAGACAATTTTGAATGAATAAACTATCCACACCTGTCAAACACTTAACACATAACACTTAACACATAGCCTAATGTATTTCTATTTACATTAAAATAACAAATATTTCTTGTGCATACCTACTATGTGCTGAATAGACCAGGGAATTTCACAGTAAATTATATGTCTACCTCTGCTATGATAAGACTCCTCAAGGATGGAGACTCATCTTTTGTGTTTATGCCCCATTTCCTGCACATAGCAGACATCCGGTAATGTTTGTTGAGTACAGGAATGATTTGCAAGCCTGCGAGGAAGGCATTATTAGCATCTGCAAAGAAGGAAATGAACTGAAATGACTTTTCTGAGTTCACACTGCCAGTAAAAGACCAGGTTCGACTCTTGCCACTGCATCACCCTGAAACATATGTTCTTGCAAGAAGACATTATTCTCTTCATTATTCACTTTTACTCCAATACAGCCTATGAGTTATTATGGACACCCATTAGATTGTAAGTCCTTTGAAGGCAGGGCCATATCTGGTGTGTGGTTCTTCTTTCTCAGTGTCACTGGTACCTACACAATGCCTGGCTAATAGTGATAGAAACTCAATACCTGTATGGAAAGAATGAACAAGTTCATTTTAGAACACATTCCTTTGTAAATGTGTCTGTTTCTTTACAATAAACTTTCTTGAGCATTTTACCCTTTAAGATGTACCTGGCTGGAAGACATATACCTGTTCCATGTACGACACCAGAGTGTGGGGGGCTTGTTCTCCTTACTTGAAAAGCTCACTCGAACTTCCTTCCTCCTTTCTTCTCTCTTTTGGGTTTTGCAAGTTCAGCATTCACAGGGGATACCCATTTCATAGGTAGCTTGCCAGCAATAATGGCACATTGTCCCCACATGGGTGATGGGCCTTTAAATTTAGGTTCTTTGGGTATGAGGGTCAGGCTGCCAAGTCTTACTCACTCACAGTGATACCTGAGAGAAAAAGTAGCTTGTTTTTCACTCACTATAGTTTTGTGTCAGGAAACAAAGTGTACGAAGCTTGCAAATTCTGGAGTCAGACTGCCTAGTTTTGAATCCTGGCTCCAGCACCTACTAGCTGTGCAATCCTGGTTCAGCCACAAAAATTCTCTGTGCCTCAGTGTTCTCATCTGCAAAATGGGCATAATAATTATGTCTGCATAATTAGTGCATGTGTGTGTATCTCACACAGACCTGTGCAAGCACATAGTCAACACCAAATAAATGTTATTATAACTAAACACATTTCCATTATTTATTTAAACAAGTTTCGCTAGTGCCCATTAGGACTCAGGACTTTGTTCAGTGCTGGAGATACAGTAATGATAAGATATAGTCCCTGTCCTCAAATTGCTTGTAATCTTAAGTGGGGAGAAATACAGGAAAATGGGTAGTTCTTGTACAGTGGATGAGTCCTGGGAGGATAGAAGTTGAAGATGTCTTGGAAGCACATGCAGTAGCTTCTAACATGGTTGGTGGAGCCAGGAAAGACTGGAGGAAATGATTCTAGGTGAGTCTAGAAGGCCAAACAGGAACCAAGCATTCAGAGTGTTGTGATGTGGGGTAGGTCAAGGACATTCCAGGCAGAGGATTAGTCTGTGCAAAGGCTATTTGGAGGCTAAAGGGAATATGTGGCCTTTGGAAGCATGCACATGGTTCAGTACGATTAGAATTTGACTTTCTGTGCAGGATATGGCCTGAAGTGGGGAGTCAGGGGCTGGAGGGGGTCCCACAGGTCAGTATTTTCCAAAATTTAATGTGCTGGCAAACCATCTGGAAATTTTGGCAGAATGCAGATTGTGATTGAGTAAGTGGTGATCTCTGAGATTTTACATGTCTAACAAGCTTCTAAGGGCTACTGCTGTTGAATCTCTTTGAAAAGCAAGGGGGAAAATATTATGAAGGACTTGATTGTATTCTGCAAAAAACAAGGGGTTTGAGTTTCTCTACAGATGAATGCCTCCTCCTCCACTAAGATAAAATTTACTGTAGTTTTTATGTTTCAATGTTAAATTGGCTTATTGGAATGTTACTCAGAGGACGTTGAGGAGTGAGGAGATCTGCAACAGAATCACTGAGGGATGCTGATGAAAGCGGCAATGTCTCCTTGTTTGTGACAGATGACAAGTGCTGACAAAGTTGAAGGGAATGCTGGTAGAACAGCAACATTTTGCAACCATCATAGCAAAGACTGGTTTAGGTTGGACATATCAGTAGATGTGAAATCTAGGGGAATTTTGATTAAGATCAGGACATTCGCTTGATCTTCTATTGTTACTACTTTTTAATAAATGGTATTAAAAATATAGTTTCTATACAGTGGAGAGTGTGGACAATACCTTGACAGTGTTTATATTTAACATCAATGAGGGGCAGACAGACCGTGCAGGCCTTAAGACGTGATACTTTGAGAAGGATGCATATCATACAGTATCACAGCTGGAAATGCATCATCTGGATCTACTCATGAAAAAAAATCAGTGTATAATAAAGAATTTGACCTTGTGACCTCAGCTTCTGGGAAGTAACCTGTGTTATATCTGTTGGAGTGTTTTTGTTCAGGATGGGAGCTGGCCACACCTTCAGTCTTAAGGTAGGGCTGGCCATGCCAGAAAGACCAACCATGTGAATATGGTAAGGGCTTTGGGTCACATGATATTGGTAGACCTAGAGACGGAGTCCAACCCTGGGGCAATTAATCAATCAATCATGTCTATGTGACGGAGGCCCTAAGCAAACTCTGAGCACTGAGGCTTGAGTGAGCTTTTCTCACGAAGCCTTGTGTATTGTCACACACAGATTCCTGGAGGGTAATGCATGCTAACTTCATGGAGAGGAAAACAGAAACTTCACATTTGGAACCCTCCAAGACTTTGCTCTACGCATCTCTTCCTTTGGCTTATTTTAATCTGCATTTTTCCCTGTAATAAACTGTAACCATGGGTATAATAGCTTTAAGTGGGTTCTGTGAGTTTGTCTAGCAAAATTTTGAAACTTCAAAGGGTTTTGGGAACTCCCTGAATTTGCAGTGGTATCAGATGTGAGGACAGACTTGGGGACTGTGGCCTCAAGCTGGGGCATTTTATTAGCTTGGCCATGAGAAAACTCTAAATGAGGAACTTCGTATTTTGAAAAGTGGATAGTATTCTTCAAAAAATGTGAATGTTGGCCAGGCACAGTGACTCATACATTTAATCCCAGCACTTTGGGAGCCCAAGGCGGGTGGATTATCTGAGGTTAGGAGTTCGAGACCAGCCTGGCCAACATGGTGAAACCCTGTCTCTTCTAAAAATACAAAAATTAGCTGGGTGTGATGGTGGGTGCCTGTAATCTCAGCTACTTGGGAGGCTGAGGCAGGAAAATTGCTTAAACTTAGGAGGCAGAGGTTGTGGTGAGCTGAGATCATGCCACGCACTCCAGCCTGGGAGACACAGCGAAACTCTATCTCAAAAACAAAAACAAAACAAAACAAAGAAAACCAAAAAAACAAAAAATGTGAAAGTCATAAAAGAGAAAGAAAGGCCAATGACCTGGTCCAGATTAAGGGAAACTAAAAGACATGACAACTCAAGGTAATACCTAAGCTTAGGCTAGATTTGGTACTGGAAGAAAAAAATCAATGCAGGATATTAAGTCTATTAATAGAATTAAAAAGTGAATGGTAAATAATTACATCCATGTTAAATTGACAGAAATCAGTAACTCTGGTTTGAAGGGAGCACTCCTATTCTTTTCAGCAAATACACACTGAAGTGCTTAGAGGTAAAGGGCCATGACTTCTCAAATGGTTTAGAAAAATTATGTACAGAGAACAAATGATATAGCAGGTAACACAAAATATTATCACCATGTGAATCTGGATAAAGAATAAATGAGTATTCTTTGTGCTATATTGCAACTTTTCTAGTTTTGAAATTATTTTCAAGTAAGAAGTTACGTAATTACAGGCCCTGCACCTACTACCCAGATCTTGGTATCTAAAACTATTCTAATAAAATAAATCAGTGCTCCTTGGAAAAAAGCATATTTTAGGAGTGGAATAGAAAAAAATGTAAAATGAGCATGAGACATCTTGTAGTACCTGAAGGTAAGAAAGTGCTCAAGACCAAACAAAAGAAAAACTAAATTGATTAAGGGTATGTAAAAGGGAAATGGGAGCCAACCCAATGGCCAACGATGGAACAATTTGTGCAACAAAGTAAAGTAGTATTGGATTGGAACCTGAAGTGTAAAATGAATAGCCAATAATCTATGCTGACATAAAACTGATTGAATAAATAAATATATGAAGAGAAGAGATACATTTCCCATGTAGAAGAATTCTGAATAATTTACGTAGATTCTCTGCCCTCTAGAAGGGGAAAGCACAACTTACTACTTCATTCATGTGGGCTGTATGCAGTGACTTCCTTCCAAAGAGGACAGTATGAAACTAGATTTAAAAAAATGTCCTTACAGTGGAGAAAACTGACAAATACTACCCGAGTCAAGTGATCAAGGTCAATGTCAACAGTGATAAACTCTGTTGATACTATATACCCTTTATATGATGTGATGAAAATGATACCTTACCTCTGTGGTTTTCCTGCCCCAAACCCGTAACCACAGTGTAACCATGAGAAAAACATGAGATCAATTCCAATAGAGGGGCACCTATGAAGTACCTGACTAGTATACTTCAAAACCGTCAAGGTCACCAAAAGCATGGAGAATCTGAGAAACTGTCACAGCCAAGAGGAGCCTGAGGAGGTATGACAGTTACATGTAATGTGGTATCCTGAATGGAATCCTGGAATAAATGAAAAAGACATTAAAAATGTATCAATGTTGGTTCATAAATTTTAACACATGCACCATTCTGATGTAAGATGTTAAGAATAGGGGCAACTGAGTGAGGACATATATGGAAACTTTCCATAACTATCATCTCAATTTTCCTGCAAATTTAAAACTGTCCTAAAAAGTCTACTAGGAAAAAAAAAAAAAAGGCAGGTCCTAGAGTAAGTCACTGGGAGTGGAGCCCAGGAAGCTGCATTTTTATAGACTCAGGTAATTCAAATCAGTCAGCGATTAAAAATCACTGACCTCACACTTAAAGTCACTTGGATGCTCTGTTTCTCCCCAGCTAGAGATGACTTAGTCAAGATCTCCTTGCCTGAGACCCTGGGGGGATTTGGAGCCTGGCCCAGGGAAGCAGTCCTTGTATGCTGACTGAATAATTAATATTAAAGACCAGTTCTGCATGTGTGACAGCTCAAGTGGAGAGTGACAGTTAAAGCAGTATTTCCCTCTGTTCAATTTCAACTGATCCTCATGAGTGAGCACTTGCTATGCCCCAGGAGTCAACAGATATTTCCCTAGGACAACCCACTGCAATGGTTCATGATTCATTGTTCTCATTGAGCAGTGTTTGAAAGGAAGGAGTTGCCACTGCCCAACCTAGGAGACATGCTCTCTGGGGGATGGGGCAGGGAAACTGGGGAGGGAATGAGGCCCAGCAGTCTGCGGACATCAAAAGTGCACGCTAAGGGAGCTGCTTTCTATGTCTCCAACTGAGCAGAGCTGGGAACTGAGCCAGGCTATTGCCAGGGCCTCCTGCCTGCTCATTCACAAACACTTATGGGGCACTGGCTTCCTGCTGCTTGGCTTGGCTGAATGCTTGGGCCAGAGAAGCACTGCCTTCCTAGGGAGCCCCTGCTGAAAGCTTGAGTAATGCCGGTATCGCCCCCTTGCTCTCCTGGCTGCCCCATGGTCTCGTCTTATTTTTGGTCATTTTCTTCCTAATTGGCTGCTTTTTCCCGTATTGAACTTTGGCTCTAGCTGCAGGTCCTGTTTTTTTTTTTTTTTTTAAACTCTGGGGCAACATCTTTGTGATCGAAACTTTGCTAAAGACATTCTTTGGCTTTGCTCTGGGACCTCCGTCATATTCTGCCTGTGTAGGGCCCAGTCTTGAAGAGTATGTGGACTATCAAGGAAAGTTTAAGGGCAGTGCTGGGAAAGGGGCCCTAGAAGAGAAACAGGAATAGCAGTTTGCTCACTCTCTGCCAGGGCACTTCGCTAGTATCACCCCAGGTACCCTTAAAAACAGCCCAACAAGCAAGTAGTATAAGCATATCAATTTTCCGGAAGAAGAATTGAGGCTCAGTAAGATTCAGTCCTCTGTATGTAATGAGTGACAGAGATGGTCTTTGAATGCAGGTAGTCTCGTATTATTGTATAAGCTAGGTTGGTTAACAGAGACTAAGTAATGGTGACTTAAAACAGAAGGTTTATTTCTTTATTTCATAAAAGTCCAAGCTAGGATGAAGGGATGGAGAGTTGGGTTAGCGTAACAGACATGCCTGTACCCCACCTCAATCACCCCAACACTCACCATTTCTATGCACCCAGACCTACTTCAACCTTCTAGCACCTATGCCTGCCTGAGGGCTCTCCCTGATCCCAGAGCACTCTGCCTGGTGGTGCAGCAGGCTTATCGTGCTGTGAAATAAATGGCCCCTTCCTCCAATATCCCTCAACCAATTTCTGCAGGTGTTCGTATATATAAGTACCCCCACTTCCTCTTACCTCCTTCCCCCAGGGTAGGACAGCTTAGAGTCACATTCTTCAACTTTTCCCATTTTGGTTGAGAACCAGCTGCCCATAGTGGTAACTGACTTGATAATGTATCATGGGTTTTCTTCTCTTTTCTGTTTCACTCCCCATTCCCCTTCTGCTGTTTCCTGGAATCATCACTGAAATAAATGCTTTGGATTCCTTATCTCCAGAGAAGCCCAAACCAAGCAAAACAGTGTTACACTCCACAAGCCCTCAGTGAACCAAGCTCCTGAATGTTGTCATCATCATCCTGGGTCAAAGCTGGCTTATTAACAACATGTGCATTTTCCCACCCTTGAGAAAGAATAGAAAGGGGAAAGCAAGCTTTCTTTTAAAGAAAAAAAACAAAAACAAAAACCACAGAAATAGCACACATTACTATCCCTGCATCCCAATAGCCCATACCAAATCACATGGTTATATCTAGCTGCAAGGGAGCCCTTGTACTCAGCTAAAACTCAAGAATGTCATTGCTAAAAGGAAGAAGTGAAGGATGGATTAGCATTAATTATAGCCACAATACTAAATTCCCTTGTTAAGAAGTTAGGAGCGGGGTGGTGTTGGGTGGAATTGGTGAGACTAGGGAAGCAGCCTGTGTCAGAATATGAAGGGGGCGTTTGGCAGGTTAGGGGATTCTGGCTCTCACTGGGAGGTGAGAAGGAGGGGTCATTGTAACTTTTTCATCAGGCATGCAACTTGATGAAATTAATTTATTTAAACAGAACCCTCTATTGACAGTTAAGTGTTGGGCTGATGAGGCAAGACTAGAGATTGGGTCAGCAGGTGGCTGACCTTTGCAGGGATCCAGGCCTGACCTGGGGCATTGGCAGTGGAGATGGAGATTATGTGACTAATTCAAGACATGTTTAATCAGTATTGAGATGAGAGTTGAGGAGGGCATTAAGAATGATGCTCTAATTTCAAGCTGGACTCCTGGGATCTATACATTTAGAGGCTGAGACATTGTGGAACTCTTCCAGCTCTGTCTAGAGGCAGAATCTCATAGTTTTTCTATGTCAGAATTTTCACTTGCCAACAGAGTGGCCCTTAGTTAAGTAACTCCAAGCCTCAGTTTCTCTGCTTGTGAAACAAATTCTTCTTCTCTTTTGTGGGCATTGTTATGGTGAATAAATAGGGTAAGAACCTTCCAGGGTAGATTAAATGGGAAGTTTTATAACAGGGAAAACTTAGGACAGACTTGGAAATTGAGAGGGTAGAAATCCAAAAAGTGAGCACAGCACACAGGGACATTTTAGAATGAGCTTTCAAAAAGACTTTTATTGTATTTAGTGTGTGCTGGAAAAACTCAGACTTGTCTCTTTCACATTCTTAGCTGTGTGACCTCAGGCAAGTTACTCAACCTCTCTGAGCCATAAGCACCTCTTCAGTAAAGCAGAGATAAGTACCTCCTCCTTACTGGGTTGTGATCATCATGTGAGAGTTGGCAAAGTGCCTGGCACAGAGCCTGGTGCACAGTGGTGCTTAACAAATGTGAATGCTCTCTTCTCTTTGCCTTTGTTTAAGATAAATCAAAAGATGCAGTTGACCATGTTGGCTTAGTCAAGCAATGGTTAATTCAGAGAGGAAAACTCACCCATCTGATAGTTGGAATTTGGTCAAGGCAACCTGGTTGCTTGACCCAAATCTTCTTTTTCTACCAGTTGCGTTGGCATGGTTTTGGCACAGCCATCGTGAGAGCTACTTGCTGGAACACTGAGAGAAGGTAGCTCTGTGGAAATACAAGGCAGAATGAATATAGTGCTTTTAAAAATATAAAAGTGACATGAAATTCATTAAATAACATTTCCCCCTCCCACTTCAGGGTAACGACTCCAGAATTGAGAGGAATGGCTCCAACAGAAGGAGAGGGAGCCATAGTTTGCGGTCCATATGCCCACTTCATTTTGCAGTTACTCCTGGCTGCCCATCTGTTCGTGACTGCCTAATCTAGCCATGGGGCTTATAAAATGGTGTCCACATACATGGATGCCTTCACTAAACAGATGCGAGAATGAGGAATGTCCACGTCTCACACCAAGCACTTTCAGCATCCCTTTGTGCCTCTTTCTGCTCTGTTTACTTTGCCTTTCAATTTCACTTAAATATGTTTCCAAATTGTATTTACAAGAAGATGGGAAAAGGAAGGGGTTCTAAAATCTGCAGGATTCCTATGCTGTGCTAGGTACTCACTGGGAACTCTATGTCTAATATTAATATCTCTATGCCTGATATTAAAATCATTACCACAGGGTAGCCATGATTTCACCATTTTGCTGATGAAGAAACAGGCTCAGAGAAATGAAGTCACTTGTCCAAAGTCACACACTAGGAAATGGTGGCACTGGGATTGAACTCTAACTGCAGGCATTTACTCTGAGACAGATGATGAATAAAGATTAGAATGATTAGAATATCCCCTAGTGTGTACACACACACACACACATACACACACACACACACACACCCCTCTCAAGAAACCAACCAGTTGACCTTTTTCAGCTTTCTGTCTCCCCTGTATTTTGAGTTTGAGCTGAAATGACTTCTTTGATGCTAAAGGATGAGCTCCCTCTAGTGGCAGAGTATGGTTTGGCGCAACCTCCCCTCCATTGCCTGGGGACACTGGTAAATACAGAATGACATTTTCTTTGATGTAGCACAATTTTGTCTAAAGATACATTATTGAGACTCTTTTAATACAATGCAAAAATGGAATCCAAATCTAGGTTTACCTCCAGATGGAAGAATTACATTTTCACTGAGCTCTGTGATTTTCCAAGAGCTTTCACATTTCTGTCTCAAGGTCTTCACAGCATCCCTGGGAGACACTTGTCCTTTCCTTACAGTTGGGAGAGCTAGGAATCAGAGAGGTTAGGTGGCTTTTCCAAGATTGCACAGCTGGTCAGGAAAGAAGCCATCATTCTAATCTGAGGTGTCTACTTTTAGACCTTGTGCTCTTTCAACCACATCATGGAATCTTTCTCTTTTGTTTTTTTTTTTTTTGGAGAGAGAGTCTCACTCTGTTGCCCAGGCTGGAGTGCAGTGGCACAATCTTGGTTCATTGCAACCTCTGCCTCTTAGGTTCAAGCGATTCTCCTGCCTCAGCCTCCCGACTAGCTAGGACTATAGGTGTGCGCTGCCATACCTGGCTAATTTTTGTATTTTTAGTAGAGACGGGGTTTCGCCATGTTGGCCTGACTGTTCTCAAACTCCTGACCTCAGGTGATCCACCTGCCTTGGCCTCCCAAAGTGCTAGGATTACAGATGTGAACCACCACACTCAGTCTCATGGAATCTTTCTATTCCAGAACTGGATGCACACCACAGGGGGTTATCCATCAGGTGAAGGACAGGTAATCATGGTGAAGATGTGGGGATTAAATGAGACAGATTAAATTATGACACATAGTTATAATTTCCTGCCATTCATTCCTCTCTCCTCTGGTCCATCCTCTCACTGCCCTAGAAAGATTAAAGTAAAAAGGGCAGATTACATCAAATCCTTCCTTGAAAACCCCCATGTCGCCCCATGACTCTCAGGATAAATCAAAACTCTTAGGCTTGGCATACAAAATCTTTCATGATCCAGACCCTCCTTGCCTCTCCAGGCTTATGCACCTTAACCTACTGCCACCTTGGGAGATTTAACCTTTCTCTTTTTCCCCTAAAAATAGCAGCTCCTGTCGCACCTGTGCTACCTTCTCTATCTGCAGCAATTCTACTAACCTTCCCTTTCCAGGTGAGACAGCACCTTTCTCTGAAGAATTTTGAAACCCCACAGATCATACTGTTTCCTCTTTGGTAATTCTGACACTTGATGCTCACCCCACATGGTTCTTAGTTTATGAGCTGTGATTTTACTTTAAGCATTTCTCCCCCAACTCAATCAGTCTAGTTGTTCCTGGCTTAGTTCATCTCTGGGTCTCTAAACCCTAACACAGTTCCTGGCACACAAGGAGTTCACTTAATCTTTGCTCAATGGCTTCAGGAAAGCTACAAACAAAACAAAACAAAACAAAACAAAACAAAACAAAACCCCACCTCTGGGAATTGTGGACAGATTTGAAGCCAATTTGATGTGTTAAATGGGGTTTAGGGCTACTTGATTATTTGTAATGCAAATCCATTGTAAGCCTGTATTCAAACGCCATTGACCATAGTTTTAAAATAAATGTAAAAAAAGTGTCTTAAGAAGAAAATGGTTGAAATTAAGAGCTACTTGGTTAACCTTGGAGGTTTTCTTCACGGTGCTTTCGGAGACTCCTGAGCATCAGAAGGGAAGGAAGTTTGTGGCGTTTTGAATGACTCAGGCCATAGAAGGTCTGGGTTGTTTTGCAGCCCAAATGTAGATAACTGACTACAGCAAGAGGGTGCTGGAGGAGAGGCCTCTCAGTGGCCCTTCTCTGTGGATTACCCCGGACCACCTCACTTGTGCCTCTAGGAACCCATGAAGAACTGACCCAGCTGGTCCCTAATTGACCTTTCTTGAGTTAAATTTTGAATTATTTTAATTATCATCTAGAAAAAGCTCCTGACTAAAGTAAAAAGTGCAGATTACATCGCACTTTGTCTTTTATTCCCCGAAACTCTACTACACCATCGCTGACCAATGAGCTTTTAGTACCTGCTCAAACTTCGTGGGCTCACTCCTCTGGAAATAGCCCATCCGTTGTTATGGCAAAGACTTTCCTTAAATATTGATCTAAACTTGCCCTGTTTAACATCCCACCTACTAGTTAGGTGTAGGAGGCATAAAACCTTCTTTTCTTCCCTACTAAAAATATTTTCTTCATTGCCAACTTTTGAACCCCTTTTGCTCATAGACATAGCTAATAGCTTCCCCTGAGCAATATCTGAGCAGGCTTGGAGGTCTGACTGCCTGGTGGGCAGCACACAGCTGTCATGATAAGTGTGAAATGAGATATATCCAGCCACACATGATCATGAACGCATCTGTAGCTTTCTCTGCTGAGAGATGGCCAGGGCTGGAAAAAAGTAGTTATTACAAATGATGATAACAGGAATTAAAAACCACCCATGCTCCCTCAATCATGAAAATCAATGATTTTATCTTCTGTGTTTGCCGCTAATTGTCCGTCCATATGCAGAGCTCACGTTTATAGTTACACTGACAAGCTGGGTATTTCATGTGCTTTTCTCTGCTGAATGTATCTTATGTTTCATGGCATTGAAAAGCTGCCTATATTATTTTAACGGCTATAGAACAGTTACTTGAGTGGAGACGCCATGATTTGCTTCACTGCTCCCTCACAGTGGACAGGTAGGTTATTTCCAGGTTTTTGGCTACTGTGGATATAGTATGACTCAGTGCTACCCCTTCCTGTTCCCTGCATGGCCCGCAGCTTCCTGCTAGGGACCCTGGCCTGGCCCCAAGTCTGTCAAGTCTGAGGATAATAGTCTATTGGGCTTTGATGTAATCCCATGGGTCTGAAGGAGTCCGGCTACCCTTGGCCTGTGACTTACAGAGCTTTAGGAAGCAGACAACCCCCATCATGTGGCTTTACCTTATACCTGGGCTTTCTCTCTGGTTTCCAATTCCCTCACTGGGGACCTAACTCAGTCCCCTGTGGTCAGAACACACTCTTCTGTGGTGGTTGCCACAGTGGCCACCCAGACCCCTCTCAGTAAATGAAGGACATGATTCCCCAGCTGCTGGTGGTGTTGCCTACAGATGGCTCTACAAGGATTGCCTTTGTGGAAGATGGCCACCTCACGCAGGCCACATGGACTTTTCTGGGCCACCACCATGACTGATGGGAGGATATAAGGAACTGAACCTGGCTCTTCAAGCTGGGACAACTCTGAATGGCCATGATAGTTTCAGAGTCCAGTGTAAGCTTGGCTGAGGCCTCCATCAAGGCTGCAGCCCAGCGTCTCCCTCTGCCCAATCCTGCTTTCTCCCTTCCCCTCTCTTTCGTAGGCACTGATCCAGAGAACACACTCCAGTGAACCTCCTGCACTCTAATCACCATCTCAGAGTGCTTCCTGGGAAATCCAATCTGTGACCCGTTTCTGGTCCCTGCTCCCTGTGCTCTATTCCCCGACAGCAGCTAGCTGTCACCTAGGAGGCTCATAGAGGTGGGATGTCCCCTTCCCTGGGCCACTGCCTGGGAGGCTGATACAAGTGGGATGTCCCTCTTTCCTGGGCCACCACTCATGAAGCTCCCCTGAGCTGCAACATCGCACTCAGCTACAGTCAGAGCCGTACTGACCCCTGGCTAAGTCAGTTTCCAGCTCTTCCTCTGAGATTATTTTCAATTCTTATCTCTTCCTTAAACCTCCACAGTCAAAGAGTTACTGAGTTCTGGTGACTGGGTAATGAGACTATCCAGAAGAGCATATTTCTTCCTTCTCTCCCACCTATCTCTTCCTTTCCTCTCCACTATCACTGCTCTGTGGCCTTCCATTGTCCGTCTCTGCTTAGACGGTGGCCACGTTCTGTTAACTGGCCTCCAGGTCTGCTCCTGTCTCTGCTGTCTTCCTCTACACTGCAGCCAAAGAGGCCATTCCGAGGCTCACATTTACTGATGTCATTCCCTTGCTGATCACACTGCAATGACTCCTTGTGATTTATAAGACAAAGCCTAGACTCAGCAGAACACGGAAGGCCCTCTATGGTCTAAGCCCAACTGCCTCTGTGTCTCCTGTAACCCTGGACTTTCCTCTGGTTTCCTCCTGAAAACTTTTGCAAGTGTCCAGGAGTTTGCTCAGGTTGTTCCCACTGCCTGGAATGCTGTTCTCAACTTTCTTCACCTGGTTAACTTGCTCATTCTTCCAGATTCAGCTCAATTGTCAACCTTTCTAGAAATCTTTTTTCTAAACCTCCAAGGGAGGGCTAACGACCCCCAGTTAGATGGTCTCATGACCCCCCCATGCTTACTACTTACCTTTCGTATGGTTGTGGGTTTTTTTGTTTGTTGATTTGTTTTTTCTTTTTTATGAAACAGGGTCTCATTCTGTTATCCAGGCTAGAGTATGATGGTGCATTCATAGCTCACTGCAGCCTAGACCTCCGAGGCTCAAGCCATCTTCCTACCTCAACCTCCCAACTAGCTGGAATTACAGATGCATGCCACCATGCCTGGCAAATTTTTAATTTTTTTGCAGAGACAGGGCATCACTATGTTGCTCAGTCTGAGGTCTCAAATTTTGGTTTCAAGTGATCCTTCCACCTTAGCCTCCCAAAGTGGTGGGATTACAGTCATAAGTCACCATGCCACGCCTTACCTTTAGTACAGAAACATGCCTTCACTTCTGTCTCTGTATACAGTGAGTTTTTTGAAGACATTGAGCAAGTCTTATTCATACCTGCATTTCTAATACCTGATGTACCCGGCACTGAGTAGGTGTCTCTGCAGGACCCAGCCCGAGGCTCTTAATGTGTTGTGCTACATTGGTTTGCAAAGCATTTTATCAATTTGAATTGTTACAAGCAATGTGCAAATGAACCAATTTCATTATAACCTCACCAAAGTTGTGTACTGTTAGTCTTAAATTTGATGGCTGTAAAATGCTCTCCATTGTTTTGATTGCAGTTTTATAGATATTGGGATTAAACATTTTCCCATGTGACTTGCTGATTAATTGCATCTCTTGTATGGATTACATATTCCTGCCCTAACCTTTGCATTGCCTCATGTCAGTTTCTTGACTTAGAAATATCGACACTGAAGTAGGCTCGTCCAGATGTGAGTTGGCTTCAATATGGCCGTGTGATGTTGAAATAGTTACGTCCCTCTGTGGGCTTCAGTTTCCTTTCTTTAAAATTATAGGTTACTTTACTTAGCTCCTGGCTGGAATCACTTGGTAGCTTTGAAAAAATACGGACTCCAGGACTTAACTCTTCTGATTTGGTCTCTCTGTGGTTTTTCTAGGTGCCCTAGGTGACTCTGGTGCAGCCACTTTAGCCAGGTTCGTAGCCTGACTTTGGGAGTCATGGGCCTCCTGGCTCTGTGGTCTGTGTGGCCTGGGTATGTGGGGCCTGCAGAAAAGAAGAAAGGAGGAATCTGCGGCTGTGTTCTGAGACCCGAGGCCCCACATGGAATGAAGAACACTCTTACTCAGAGGGAGACCAGCATGAAAAGGTGGCTTTTGGCTCTGCAAATTTGGAAACTCGCCAAAGACTCACATGACTCAACACAGAGGCAGGAAGCCATGGGGGCTGTGGGGAGAGTCAGTACCATGATGCATAGAAAGGGCTTGGTTCTGGTGCTCCCACAGAACAAACCCTCTGCAAATGAACACAGTGTTCACACACTCAGGCCTGGCAGATGGGCGTCTTGGCCCCACTCTCTGCTGGCTGTATGACTTCAGGCAAGTCTTGGTTACTTCATCTGCAAAATGGGGATAATAGTAGTTTCTTTCTCACTGAGTTTTTTTTTTTTAATTAAAGCTTTATTTACATATTTTAAAATTTATTTTATTTATTTTTTTGAGACAGGGTCTCACTCTGTTGCCCAGGCTGTAATGCAGTGGTACAATCACAGCTCACTGTAATCTTGAACTCCTGGCCTCAAGTGGGCCTCCACCCTCGGCTTCCGAAGTGTTGGGATTACAGGGCATGAGCCACGACACCTGGCCTTAACAGATTTCCTGAGATATAATTGACATGCCATATAATTCACCCATTTAAAGTATACAATTCAGTAGTTTTTAGTACGTTCACAGAATTGTTTCACTGCCACATCACCGACTTACTTTGAAGATAAAACGAGACCATGCAGGAGAAACATTTAGCACAGTGTCAGATGTGTAGTGTGAGTAATGAATGCCAGATATTATTGTCCTTGATGGATTCCTTATCCTTGGTGAGGTTTGAGAGTTTTTGGAGTGACAATTTCATAGGGTTATTGCCGGGGACAGTTGGATCTCAGGAAGAAAGGAATAGGGCCCAACTGAGCGAGCTCCCAGGTCTCTCCTACCTTGTGGGGCAGCACATCTACAACAATAATTATTAACGTACACATGTGCATGAGTCATGCAAAATTCCTTAATCCTCACGTTAGCTCTGGGAGCTTAGTTTTTATCCTTATTTGTCCCCATTTCTCAAAGGTGAAAACTGAGGCTTACAGAGGCTGTGGCTTTTGCAGGATTAAAATTTCATGATTTCTTTATATAGGGCAGATAAATATGTCTATTTGCTACCTACTTTTGTTTGGTTTTGGACATTTAAGTTGCAAGTTTTCAGAAAGGATAAGACCCGTTGGAAACATTCCAAGAAGCACAGAAATTGACTTTAAGTTTATCTGATGAACGGTAGTCAGCACTTCCCCTCTCTCTGCACTTTCTCCTTACTTACTTCTCCTTGGATTTTCTCTTGCATGCTACAGAAGGAGACACAGAAGACAAGGACAAAAGGCAAGAGGGGGCTCTTTAATGAGGGTATGATGGATCTGGGAAAGTCAGGAGGCAGCATTCCAAACGCACTGTGTGCTTGGACCCTACAGTGTGCATTTGGTTTAAAATCTCAGTGCAAAATTGGATTTTATGTGAATTGTATCTTCAGAGAGTCCCTGCCCACCCAGTTTTCCACCAAGTGGATTTGAGTCAGTCTCAGCCCATCCTGGGCTACTGTCCTCTTTCTCAACTTTCAACCGAATGTACTGATGCCACTCTACAGGTGCTTCCTTGTCCCTGTCCCATCCCCATCCCCATGGAGGCTGGGAGGGGGCGTCTGCTACAGGCACCTCTCTTCCTACCAGGGAAGTAGACTCAGTTTCATCAGCCTCCTTGTTAGAGAAGGAAAGACTGATGCAACCCTGGCCACTGGTACCTTCTACTGTGACCTGAAATGTGCCCCTGCCCCATGCCTCCCCATGTATTAGGACACTCTGTTTAGACAGAGGTTTTACTATTCCTGAGTCTCAATAAAACTCGATGAGTCCTAGCCCGTATAATTGGTCTATCTCTGTCCCCTCTTCTAAGCTTCCGTTCTGGTGCTGCCTTGTTTGCAAGGCTGGCTTCCCAGGCTCCAGCTCCAGTCTCTTTGGTCAGACCCCAAATGCCAACTGTTGAACCCTCTCCTGGCTGAGCACTGTCTATTTTTGTTTATGATTAAATCCCCAGGATCTAGCCTTATGCCTGGCATACAGTAGGAGCTAAATATTTATTGAACCAACAAATTATAAGCATTCAAGGGAAATTTGCAGGAATGGGTGGCAATCAGTTATTTGTTTTCAAGTCAGGATGATTTAGAAAGTTTTCATTGTTTATTTTCACCCAAACCTAACCTGCTAGAGAAACATATGACTGATTTTCTTAGATTTTAAAAGGTGCCAGAGGACTTAATTTGACATACTGAAACTCTTCAAATTTCTGAACGTTACCCCGGATGCTCTTGCTGTATCATCCCACATCCTGTTCGAATTTCTCCTGTTTAACTTTGATGTGTCTTCCTACCCCACGTGGGGATAAACGGCTCTGTAACAATTCTGTAATAAAATGACTTCAGCCATCTTTTCTATTTAAAGCCTGTATCTATCCAGATATTTATTTATAAGCACATCCCCTTATATGGTTTGAAGGGATTTAGATACTCTTTGGAGGTATTTCAAATCTAAGAGTTCACTTTTCAAAAATCAAATTTTGTGGTTGTTTCTCTGTGGGGAGACCAACCACTTTAGTGATAAAATAAAGGGAATAACAATGGCCGGGCATACTCGGAATGTGAGGTCGGCTTGAGAAGGCACCACGGGTGTGGGAAGTTTTCCTCCAGGTTTCCCTTGCTGCTGCTGCTGCTGCTCATTGTTCTTGGCCCGTCAGGAGGAAAGCCCCAGAGGCCCCATTCTAGAAAACTGGCTTGTTCTCCAGAGTACCTTCACTTGCCACAGTGGAGCTTCATCTGTTTGCTCTGCATTTTAACACATTCATTTCCTGGCCTAGGTTACAGATTGAACTGTGTTTCCTCCCCTACCAAATTCACATGTTGAAGCCCAACCTCCCAAGGTGACTATATTTGGAGATAGGGCTTTTATGGAGGTAGTTAAGGTTAAATGAGGTCATAAGATTGGGGCTCTAACCCAATAGGACTGTTGTCCTTATAAAAAGAGGAAGAGACATCAGCACACTCTCCCCACACGCAGAGAGGAAAGGCCATGCCAGGACACCGTAAGAAGGCAGCTGTCCTTCTCTTCACCAGGAAGACAGCCTTTGCTGGAAAGTGAATTTGCCAGCACCTTGATCATGGACTTCTAGGCTCCAGGACATGAGAAAATCAGTGGCTGCTGTACAAGGCAGGCTGGTGTTCTATTATGGTAGCTCAAGTACGCTAATACAGGTTCCAAATGGATTTTCTTTTTCTATTCCTTTTTCTCCCCAGGGACAGTGTATTCATTTCTTAGGGCTGCCACAAGAAATTACCATACACTTGGTGGCTGAAAACAGCAGATATTTATTCTTTCAGAGTTCTAGAGGCCAGAAACCCAAAATCAAGGTCAGAGGGGTCATACTTCCTCCAAGCCTCTAGTGAGAACAAGTCCCTGCCTCTTCCCACTTCTGGAGGCTCCAGGCATTCCTTGGCTTGTGGCAGCACCACTTCAAGTTGTGCCTCTGTCATCACATGGCCTTCTGCTCTCTCTGTGTCTTTTTCTGTCACCCATAAGAACATTGGTCATTGGATTTAGGGCCCACTCAGATACTCTAGATGAGTTCATATCAAGATCTTTAATTACATCTGCTGAGACCCTTTTTCCAAATAAGGTCACATTTATCCTCTAAAGGGCTTAGGAGGTGGATGTATGTTTTGGGGTCCCACCATTCAACACACTAGATAGGCTATTTTATATAACACTAGTGATGACCAACATATGTATATTGTTTGATAATTGTGCCCTTTCACCAAGCATGAGCTCATATGATCTTGACAAATGCTGGGAGTGGTAGCTTTTGTTATCATCTCCATTCTAGAGGAGGAAAGGGAGTTAAGGGACTTGGTCAAGGCCACACAGTGAACAAATTATGTGGCTACATTTTAATCCAAGGTTTCCTGTCTCCAAATTCCATGTTCTTTTTACCCTTCCTAGTGGCTATCTACACTGATGAAATGAAGATGATGGTGTTAAGAAGAATAGCTATGCACCTGTATTAAAGGTGGGCCTGGCCCTGTGCCAAGGGTTTTATTTGTGTTATTTCACTTAATCCTCACCACAACTCTAAAAGGTAGATGCTATTATAATATCCATTTTACATGTAAAGAAACTGAGGTACAGAGAGTTGAAGTTAGTTGTCTAAGGTTCCCAGTTGACAAAGCACAAGGTCTTTTATATATATAATTGCATTTTAGGTTTTGGGGTACATGTGAAGAGCATGCAAGATTGTTGCATAGGTACATACATGGCAATGTGGTTTGCTGCCTTCCTCCCCATCACCTATGTCTGGCATTTCTCCCCATGCTATCCCTCCCCAACTCCCCACCCCCCTGCTGTCCCTCCCCTTGTTTCCTCCCACAGACCCCTGTGTGTGATGCTCCCCTCCCTGAGTCCATGTGTTCTCGTTGTTCAACACCCGCCTGTGAGTGAGAACATGGGGTGTTTGATTTTCTGTTCTTGTGTCAGTTTGCTGAGAATGATGGTTTCCAGGTTCATCCATGTCCCTATAAAGGACAGAAGCTCATCGTTTTTTATGGCTGCATAGTATTCCATGGTGTATATGTGCTACATTTTCCCAGTCCAGTCTATCATTGATGGGCATTTGGGTTGGTTCCAAGTCTTTGCTATTGTAAACAGTAAAGCACAAAGTCTTAATCCATGTTAGCTTAACTACACAAAGAATGATGCAGTACCTTGACATTTGCAAGTACCTGTGGAATTAAAATCCAAATAGCATACACATTAATGGGCCAGGCTTTGGAGTGAAGCCTGCACTATTCAATCTGCCTTTTGAGTTCAGAGAAGGAACGCAACTGAAAGGGCATGGATTCTGGAGCCAGTCTATCTAGGTTTGAATACTTGTTCTACCAGTTCCTATCTATGTGACACTCAGTACGGCTATTTTCTTCAGTTAACTAGGAGTGATACCCCTGGTACCTACTTCATAGGGTGGTTCTGTGGATTTAATGAGTTTATGTTCGTATTTGCAAAGCTTTTAGAATAGTGTCTGGCACATGGCAATGGCTATATAAGGGTTCAATTTAAAAAACAAACCCAAAAATCTTCCTAGAGTCTCAAGATAGGGGTTAGATATACCTTAGGGAACTTATGTGAAGGTTAAATGCAAATGTGCCCAACACAATGCCTGATTCAATGTTGTGGACAACAATGGCTCTTGTTATTATCATATATGGGGAGTCAGAGGTACGTTGATCTCCTTCCCTTCCCTTCTTTGGAAAGAGCATTACAGCTCCAGACTCGAGGTGTGGAGGCTCTCAACTTCCCACCCCACTTGGCACAGACAGGCAGAGTTGTCTTGGGTGATTTTTAAGGATAGCAATTTTGCCTCCCTTTAAATCCAGAGAGTTGCCAATTTTTCATCTATCAATATTCCTGTATAGGACTGTAGTTTACTGTCATGAAACAACTATCTTCACTCTTAAAAATAAGGGGTGAGTGGTTGATAGCCACGATCTTACCTTGGTCTTCCTGGAATATTAGCCTAGAAGCCTCATGGCTGACTATTAGAGTTTCTGGTGGTGTAGGGAAGCAAAAGTGAAGTTTAGTGACAGGAGTCCAGGCTTCTGGGGAAGGGCCTTCAGCGACAAGTTACTTTTCAAAGACTGTATCATGTCACGAAGAAAGAAAAGTGAATGTGAGGCTGGGATGAGTGGATCTTCTACTCTACTTTTCTCTACTTTGGTTTTTCCTTCTTCACTTTCCCATATCTTAACCTGGATCATCAAGCAGCTGGTAGCAGGTCTTATGCAGATTATATGAAATGATACCATCTAAAATTTGGATAGGTCTACAGTTTGTAGATCCTTTTAACCTACCTGATTCCATTTAGTCCTCATAATGACTCAACACGATCTCCAGTTTACAGATGAGAAAACTGAGGACCAGAGAAGTTAAGTCCCAGCACATATAGCAAGGAAGCTGAAGAATGAGGATCACAGCTCAGATTTCTTGAGTCCAGTTTTTGTATAGTGCCTTGGCAGTGCTGGAAGGAGACAAAGCCAGGGATATCACCTTCCCTCTTTCCTTTGGAAACTGTTTCTTCTCTTCCTGTCAACTCTCCCATCCTGCAGACCCAGAAGACCTGAAGGGGTATAGCACCCAGCTAGCTTTCTTCAGCCAGATTTTCTCCAATCCTCTCCCCCAAAACGCTAAGCAAATGTTGCACACAGGCTTCTGCAGAGGACACTGTGCCTGAGCCAATCCCCCAGGTTGTTTTTGTACCTTATGCATCCCTGGGATCCTGGATCTGGAATGGAGCCCTCCTACCTCACCTCCAGAGGAGTAAAGCTATGCCCTGTTATCTTTCAGCTATGTACTGATTGCTCTTCCCCCAAAAGGCACTGAGCTTCGTGAGGGCAAGACTGGGCACCAGTGAGGTGCTTAGCTGATGAAAGTTTCCCAAAGTTGAGTTGTACTGTGGATTCTTTCCAGTTCTGGCCTGTTTATTTTTCTGGAGTGAAGGAGTAGGGCTGGATTCATGGGGATGCAACCTTTGTCATTGCACAGGGCTCTGCATTTAGAAAGTCCCTGAGCATGGCTTCATGCTCTGTTGTCACTTTCTTGACAAAGAGAAATTCTTAATAATCTTTGAAAAGGGGCCTTGCAAAGCATATAGTTGCCCCTGAGAAGGAGGCTTGTCTATCTTCAGGTTTTTCAACCAAAAGCCCCATGAGCTCCAAAGGCCCGATTCTCCTTTGGGTGGTATACATTACATTTAAACAGATGTATAGAAATTAGCATTTTTAAGTCAATCTTTTCTTTATCATTTATATTCCTGGTACTATGATTAGGAAGTTTTCTTCTGCCTCTCTAAGGTGATATATCTGTTTTTTTTTTCTTTTTAAAATATTTTAAGTTTTGGAATACGTGTGTAGGATGTGCAGGTTTGTTACATAAGTAAATATGTGCCATGGTGGTTTGCTGTACCTATCAACCCATCACCTAGATATTAAGCCCACCATCCATTAGCTGTTTATCCTGATGCTCTCCCCCAGCACCCCTATGCCCTCTTGACAGGCCCCAGTGTGTGTTGTTCCCCTCCCTGTGTCCATGTGTTCTCATTGTTCAGCTCACACTTATAAGTGAGAGCATGCTATGTTTGGTTTTCTGTTCCTGTGTTAGTTTTCTGAGGATGACGGCTTCTAGCTCCAAACATGTCCCTGTAAAGGACGTGATTTTGTTCTTTTTTATGGATGCATAGTATTCCATAGTGTATATGTACCGTATTTCCTTTGTTCACTCTATCACTGATGGGCATTTGGGTTGATTCCATGTCTTTGCTATTGTGAATAGTGCTGCAATGAACATACAGGCGCATGTGTCTTTATAATAGAATAATTTATATTCCTTTGGGTATATACTCAATAATGGGATAGCTGGGACAAATGGTATTTCTTGTTTTAGGTATTTGAGGAATTGCCACAGTGTCTTCCACAATGGTTGAGCTAATTTACATTATCACCAACAATGTAAAAGCATTCCTATTTCTCCATAGCCTCACCAGCATCTGTTGTTCCTTGATTTTAAATAATCACCATTCTGACTGGTGTGAGATGGTATCTCACTGTGGTTTTGATTTGCATTTCTCTAATAATCAGTGATGTTGAGCATTTTTTCATATATTTGTTGGCCGTATAAACATCTTCTTTTGAGAAGTGTCTGTTCATACAATTTGATGGGGTTTTTTTGTTTTTTTCCTTGTAAATTTGTTTAAGTTTCTTGTAGATTCTAGATATTAGATCTTTGTCAGATGGATAGATTGCAAAAATTTTCTCCCATTCTATAGGTTTTCTGTTCACTCTGATGATAATTTGCTTTGCTGTGAAGAAGCTCTTTAATTAGATCCCATTTGTCAATTTTTGCTTTTGTTGCAATTGTTTTTGATGTTTTCGTCAAGAAATCTTTACCCGTGCCTATGTCCTGAATGGTATTGCCTAAATTTTCTTCTGGGATTTTTATAGTTTTGGGTTTTACTTTTAAGTCTTTAGTATATCTTGAGTTAATTTTTGTATAAGGCATAAGGAAGGGTCCCAGCTTCAATTTTCTGTATGTGGCCAGCCAGTTCTTTCAGTATCATTTATTAAATAGGGAATCCTTTCCCTGTTGCTTGTTTTTGTCAGGTTTGTTGAAAATCAGATGACTGTAGATCTGTGGTCTTATTTCTGGGATCTCTATTCTGTTTCATTGGTCTATGTGTCTATTTTTGTACCAGTACCACACTGTTTTGGTTACTGTAGCCTTGCAGCATAGTTTGACATCAGGTAGCATGATGCTCCCAGCTTTGTTCTTTTTGCTTAGAATTGTCTTAGCTATATGGGCTCTTTTTTGGTTCCATATGAATTTTAAAGTAGTTTTCCCCCTAATTCTGTGAAGAATATCAATGGTAGTTTAATGGGAATAGCATTGAATCTATAAATTGCTTTGTGTTGTATGGTCATTTTCACATTATTGATTCTTCCTGTTCATGAGCATGAAATGTTTTTCCAATTGTGTTCTCTCTGATTTCCTTGAGCAGTGATGAGTAGTTATCCTTGAAGAGGTCCTTCACTTCCCTTGTTAGCTGTATTTCTGGGCATTTTATTCTCTTTGTAGCAATTGTGAATGAGAATTCATTCATGATTTGGCTGTCTGCTTGTATATTATTGGTGTATAGGAATGCTTGTGATTTTTACACACTGATTTTGTATCTTGAGACTTTGCTGAAGTTGCTTATCAGCTCAAGAAGCTTTTGGGCTGAGCCAATGGGGTTTTCTAGATACAGGATCATGTCATCTGCAAACAGAGACAGTTTGACTTCCTCTCTTCCTATTTGAATACCCTCTATTTGTTTTTCTTTCCTGATTGCCCTGGCCAGAACTTCCAATACTATGTTGAATAGGAATGGTGAGAGAGGGCAACTTTGTCTTGTGCTGGTTCTCAAGGGAAATGCTTCCAGCTTTTGCCCATTCAGTATGATGTTGGCTGTGGGTTTGTCATAAATGGCTCTTATTTTTTTGAGGTATGTTTCATCAATATCTAGTTTATTGAGAGTTTTTAACATGAAGGGATGTTGAATTTTATCAAAGGCATCTATTGAGAGAATTATGTGGGTTTTGTCTTTAGTTCCATTTATTTGATGAATCACTTTTATTGATTTGTGTATGTTGAACCAGACTTGCATAGTGGGGATGAAGCTGACTTGATATTGGTGGATAAGCTTTTTGATGTGCTGCTGGATTTGGTTTCCTAGTATTTCATTGAGGATTTTTATATCAATGTTGATCAGGGATATCGGCCTGAAGTTTTCTTTTCTTGTGGTATCTCTGCAAGGTTTTGGTATCAGGATTACGCTTGCCTCATAAAATGAGTTAGGAATTGTTTGGAATAGTTTTAGAAGAAATGGTGCTAGCTCCAATTTGTACCTCTGGTAGAATTCAGTTGTAAATCTGTCTGGTCCTGGGCTTTTTTTGGTTGGTAGGCTATAAATTACTGCCCCAAATTATAACTTGTTACTGATCTCTTCAGGGATTCAACTTCTTCATGGTTCACTCTTGGGAGGGGGTATACATCCAGGAATTTGTTCATTTCTTCTAGATTTTCTAGTTTGTTTGCATAGTGGTATTTATAGTATTCTCTGATTATTGTATATATTTCTGTGAGGTCAGTGGTGATATCCCTTTATCATTTTTTTTATTTGTGTCTTTTTGATTCTTCTCTCTTTTATTTGTCTAACTTCTAGTCTTTTTTATTAATTTTTTCAAAAATCCAACTCCTGGATTCATTGATTTTTTTTGAAAGTGTGTGTGTGTGTGTGTGTGTGTGTGTGTGTGTGTCTGTGTGTGTCTGTGTGTGTCTATCTCCTTCAGATCTGCTCTGATATTGGTTATTTCCTGCCTTCTGCTAGGTTTGGGGATTGTTTGCTCTTGGTTCTCTGGTTCTTTTAGTTGAGATGTTAGGGTGCTGACTTGAGTTATTTCTAGCTTTTTCATGTGGGCATTTAGTGCTATAAATTTCTCTCTTAACACTGCCTTGGCTGCATCCCAGAGATTCTGATACATTATCTTTGCTCTCATTGGTTTCAAGGAACTTTTTGATTTTTGCCATAATTTCATTATTTACCCAGGAGTCCTTCAGGACCAGATTGTTCAATTTCTATGTAGTTGTGCAGTTTTGAGTGAGTTTCTTAATCTTGATTTCTAATTTAATAGCACAATGGTCTGAGAGACTGTTATGATTTTAGTTGTTTTGCATTTGCTGAGTAGTGTTTTACTTCCAATTATGTGATCAATTTTAGGATACGTGTCTTGTGGAGCTGAGAAGAATGTATATTCTGTTGTTTATTGGGTGGAGAGTTCTGTGGATATCTATCAGTTCTGCTTGATCCAGAGCTGAGTTCAAGTCCTGAATATCTTTGTTAATTTTCTGTCTTGATAATCTGTCTAATACTGACAATGGGTTGTTGAAGTCTCTCTAAGTCATTTTGTAGGTCTCAGAGAACTTGTTCTATGAATATGGGTGCTCCTGTATTGGGTGTATATATATTTAGGGTAGTTAGCTCTTCATGTTGAATTGAACCCTTTTCCATTATAGAACATTCTTTGTCTTTTTTGATCTTTGTTAGTTTTAAAGTGTGTTTTGTCTAAAAGTAGGATTGCAACCTCTGCTGTTTTCTGCTTTCCATTTGTTTGGTAAATTTTTCTTCATTACTTTATTTTGAGCCTCTATGTATCTTTGCACGTGAGGTGAGTCTCTTGAATACAGCACACCAATGGGTCTTGGCTCTATCCAGCTTGCCATTCTGCACCTTTTAATTAGGGCATTTAGTCCACTTACATTTAAGATTATTATTGTTATGTGTGAATTTGATCCTGTCATCATGATGCCAGATGGTTATTTTTCAGACTTGTTGATGTAGTTGCTTCATGGTGTCATTGGTCTTTGTACTTTAGTGTGTTTTTGTAGTGTCTAGTAATGATTTTTGCCTTTTCATATTTAGTTCTTCATTCAGGAGCTCTTGCAAGGCAGGCCTGGTGGTGATGAAATCCTTCAGTGTTTGCTTTTCTGAAAAGGATTTTATTTCTCCTTTGCTTATGAAGCTTAGTTTGGCCAGATATGAAATTCTAGGTTGGAAATGCTTGTCTTTAAGAATGTTGAATATTGGCTCCCAATATCTTCTGTCTTGCAGGATTTCTGCTAAGAGGTCTGCTGTTAGTCTGATGGGCTTCCCTTTATAGGTGACCAGCCTTTCTCTTTGGCTGACCTTAACACTTTTTCCTTCATTCCAAACTTTGAGAATCTGATGGTTATGTGTCTTGGGGTTGATCTTCTCATGGAGTACCTTACTGGGTTTTCTGGATTTCCTGAATTTGAATGTTGGCCTGTCTTGCTAGGTTGGGGAAGTTCTCCTGGATATCCTGAAGTATGTTTTCCAACTTGGTTCTGATTTCCCTCTCTCAGGTACCCTAATCAGTCATAGGTTTGGCCTCTTTATGTAATGCCGTATTTCTCAGAGGTTTGTTCATTCCTTTTCATTCTTTTTTCTCTACTTTTGTCTACCTGACTTATTTCAGAAAGGTAGTCTTATAGCTCTGAGATTTTTTTCCTCCACTTGATATACTCTGCTATTGATACTTGTGATTGCATTGTGAAGTACTTGTGTTTCTCAGCTCCATCAGGTAGGTTATCTTCCTCTCTAAACTGGGTATTCTGGTTATCAGCTTCCGTATTGTTTTATCATGACTCTTAGCATCTTTGCATTGGGTTACAACATGCTCATTTAGCTCAGTGAAGTTCATTATTACCCACCTTCTGAAGCCTGCATCTGTCAAATCAGTCATCTCAGCCTCAGCCCAGTTCTGTGACCTTGCTGGAGAAGTGTTGTGGTCATTTGTAGAAGAGGCACTCTGGCTTTTTGACTTTTCAGTGTTTTTGTGTTGATTCTTTCTCATCTTTTTGGGCTTATCTACCTTGGATCTTAGAGGTTGCTGACCTTTGAATGAGGTTTTTATGGGTATTTTGTTGTTGTTGTTGTTGTTTTCTGTTTGTTTTTATTTCAACAATCAGGCCACTCTACGGTAAGGCTGCTGCAGTTTGCTAGGGGTCAACTCCAGACCCCAGTAACTTCAATTTCTCCTGTACCCAGAGGTATCACAAGTGAAGACCATGAAACAGCAAAGATGACCGCCAGCTCCTTCCTCTGAAAGCTGTGTCCCAGGGATTACTGACCTGTTGCTGGCCTGCATGCACCAGTATGAGGTGGCTGAAGACCCCCATTGGGAGGTCTCACCCAGTCAGGAGGAATGGGATCAGGCAGCTGCCTAAAAAAGCAGTATGGCTGCTTTTTGGTAGAGCAGGTGTGCTACACTGGAGGGTCGGGGTAGAGGGCTTCCTTATTCAGATCACCTGTATTCTCCAAAGCCAGCAGGCTGGAGCAACTGAGTCAACAGAACCACAGAAATGGCAGCTGCCCCTCCCTCCAGGAGCTCTGTCCCAGGTAGAGATCAAAGCTTTGTCCATAGAACCCTTGCTGGAGTGGCTAAAGCCCCTGCAAGAAGGTCCTGCCCAGTGAGTAAGAATGGATCGAGATCTTGCTTAAAGAAGCAGTCTGCCACAATCTGGCAAGGCAGTTGTGCTGCATTGTAGGGGACCCTTCCTTGTTTGAATCATCTGTATTCTCCACAGTTGGAAGGCTGGAGCAGCTGAGTCTACTGAATCACAGAAATGGTGGCTGTCCCACCAGGAACTTGGACCATTTCAAGTAGACTGCAACTCACTGCCATTAGGGGCTGGGATTTCAAGCTAGTAAATCTTAATTCGTGAGGTGTTGTGGAAGTGGGGCCCACAGAAACATGTTTCCTGGCTCCCTGGATTCAGCTCCCTTCCTAGGAATATGTACAGAAAAATTCCCACCTTGCTGGGAAACTCAGAGCCAGTATATGTAAAACTTTTGGGTCTCTGTGTGTGCCCTAGTGGCTGCTCTGCTGAAACTCCACACAGCTTTGTGTATTAGACCCAAGGTCCTGGTAACGCGTACTCACAGAGGGAATCTCCTGATCCACAAGTTGCAAAGATCCATGGGAGAAGCGTGGTTTCCCAGGCAGGGTCACACAATCACTCACTGCTTCCCTGGGCTGGGGTTGCCTCCCTTGCCTCCATGCTTCTCTTAGTGGGCCATCACCCACTCCCGACTTTTCTTCATTCTCCGTGGGTCAAGCTGCTCCTCTGGTCAGTCCCAGTGTGAGAACCTGGATATCTCAGTTGAAAGCGCTGAATTCACATGCCCCTTTTCATTCTCTCTGTGAGTGCTGCAGACCACAGCAACTTCTACTCAGCCATCTTGGATCACTCCAAGGAGATGGCTTTCAAAGGCAGCCTTGTATAGTGCTTAAGAGCACAGTCTCTGGGGCCAGACTGCATGGGTTTGTATCCCAACTATGCCACTCACTAGTTGTGTAACTTTGGGCAAGTTGCTTAACTTCTCTTTGCCTCTGTTTCTTCATTTGTAAAATGAGCACAGCAATACCTACTTCGTAGAATTATTTTAAGAATTATATGGGCTAATGTACATAAAGGTCTTAGACTAGTGTTTTGCATATTATCTAATAATGTTAAGTATACCCAGCACAAAGCACAGGGCCAAGCATACAGAAGATACTGAAAATGCATGTTGAATGAAAACAGGAAGGAAGGCACAGACTCTGTCCTCCAGGCACTCTTGGCTTGGTAAAAATTTTAAGAAAAACCTTAGGATGGCTGTAATCAGCAGAATGAGAAAAGTACCCTAAACAAGGGGGAAGAAAAGATCCATCAGGATCTGAAAGGGGAACATGATGGATAATTAGTGTCCCTGGGAAGGATATATGAAATGATGACCTCTGAGATGGGCCTTAAAGAAACAGTTGGATTTTCTAAGTGGACACCAAGGCAGTTTGGATGGAAAATGTACTTGAGCAAAGGAGTGGAAGCAGGAATGCATAGGGTATGTCTGATATAACTGGAATCTGAATAATGACAATCAAGGGAAAGGAAGAGAAACATATAAAGGTTGATGATGCTCAGATTTTTGAATGGCCTTGAATGCTAGGCTAACAAGTTAATTGAGTAGGCAATAGGAAGCCCTCAAATATTTTTTTAACTGAGTAAATTACACAACCAGTGAGTATGTTTTAGGAATACTGATTGGGAAACAATGAATTGGAGATGGGGAGAGGCAGGGGAACTAATGAGGATGTTACTGCTGTATACTAGGAAAGAGGTGAAGGGTGCCCTAACCTAGGTAGATGACAGAAGGTACTGAAAAGAAATGAAGGCTACAAGAAGGTATTACAGGGGTGAAATTAACAATATTTAGTAGCAAAGGGTAAGGAAAAACACAGATTCCAGGCTTTCCTACTGAATAGCTGTGGGACTTAGTGCAATTCATTTAACTTTTCTGTGTCTCAGCTTCCTCATCTATAAAATTGGGTTAGCCGACTCAAAAAAAAAGTCTTATGAGGCAACCAATGTTTTAGACTACATAGAATTACTATGACTCTTACTGGCATATGAGCTGTTTGGTTGCAAGTAACAGAAACACAATTCAATTGAGCTTAAACTCCACAAAACGTCAGAATATATTTGTTCCTATAATCAAACCAGGGAAAGGACAAGAATAGCACTGGCCTTGGGGACAGCTGGAAATCAGAAAGAAAAACAGTGCTTTTAAGCATTCTTTCTTCCTCTTATCTGTCTTCTGTTTATGTGTCAGCTGTATTCTTTCCTGCTAGAGGCTGGCATTCTCCATGTGGTGAGAAACTTGACTACAGGGCTGTCTCAAGTTCACATCCTTCCATGCCATTGATCCAAGAACAAAAAGGGTTTTCATCTCTAGCTCCAATGAGAAAAATCCAAGAAAAGAATGTGAATTGGCCAGGTTTATATCTTATGAGCACTATATATTTGGACCTACCTCTACAACAGTAGCAGGGATGGGAGGTGAGGTGCTAGGAATGGCAGCTTCCTAGAGTCACATAGTCACGGTGGAAGAGAAACAGTTTCTCAAAAGAGACTTAGCACCTGTGGAGACTTTTGGGACCAGGGCCACCACTACAATGCAAGTCACATAGGCAATAGAGGTGAAGAAGGAGTCAAGGCCACCTGAAGGTTTGGGACTGGTCGTGTCATTCAAAAAGAAACTCGAGGAAAGCTAGTATATTGGGGAACATACTCTGTGTGCTTGGATCCCTGCTGCCCCCTACCTCTAGGATACATATACAGACTGCATTTCTGATGGCATTAACTCTATCCTCCCCTATACCCAGCCATGCCCCAGCATTTTTAACAGCTGGCTCACCTTGAGAAGCCTCTGGTGCCACATGGTTCTGTTGCACCTTCGTGTTCTACTTTCTCAATCTCTTGTGCAGTCCTGTGTGCAGGGTGTGTGTGGTTCTGTCCTGACCCTCTTTTCAGTTGTTTCCAAGAAGCACATACTTGATACTTAAGTAGACACTTCAAACATGACTACAATGTGACTGAGCTGTGTGCTTTATGCCAACTCATCCTTCCTCCCTCAGGTTATGTAATTTTTTTTCTCAAAAGTATCAGAGTCAGATCAGAGCTGTGCAAGCCAGTCGCATTCCCTGGGCACTGCTGTCCCTGGCCTTGAACTTTTCTGGTTGGGAAACTACAGTAATACTTTGATATTGATGACAATAATGAGAACAATGATGATGATGATGGTGATGAAGAGAAGTACCATAAGGATACTGATAATTACTTAGTTTTCCATAGGACCCTTCTTTTCAAAATGAGATCCAATCACCACATTATCTCACTAGAGCTACATAACTCTGGAAGGCAGTAAAGGCCATTGGAAAGAACAAAGCTGGCCAACTGCAAAGACTTGGGTTTGTGTTTCACTTCTGTCATGCATGGACAAGTCATTTCACCTCCTCAAGTCTCATTTTCCCATCTATCAAATGGAATAATTATACTATCTGTTTCATCGGTTTCCAGGAAAGACTCAGTGTGAAAAAACAAAGTGCGTGACAGGTAGTGAGTGTTCAGTAAACCTTTGCTTTTAATCTCAATGATGAAGGACATCCAGGTTCATGGTTGATCTTTTTGATATATTATCTTGGGCAAATTACTAAATCTCACTGTGCCTCAAATTCCTCATCTCTGGGGTAAGGAGCTATTAATAATGTACTCAACATGTAGGGTTCTTGTGAATGTCAGATGTGTTTTGATTTGTAAAACACATAGAAGGGTACCTTGCCCAGGGTCAGTGCCCAATCAATTAAGTTTCAGAATTAGGCACAGGTGAGTTTGAATGTCAGCTTCACTATGTACTAGCTTTGTGACCTGGGAAAAATTACTGAATCACTCGCAGCCTCATCTGCAAAATAGGGATTATCATGACATCTGCCTTCTGCAAAGACTGTGAGGACTCAATAAGACAATGTGTATACAGTTCCCAGCACTGTGTCTGGCACCAAGTTGTAACTGATCTTATTTTTTTCTTCTTTTACTCAAATGTGGTGACATCACAAAAACAAAGCCTAAACTCAAGGATTGAAAAGGCTTGATTTGGTCAAAGAAATAAGACCTGTAGTGGCTTGAATAATGGACTTCTAACAGGTATGTCCAAGTCCTAATTCCTAGATCTTATGGTTGTGACATTATTTGGAAAAGGGGTCTTTGTAGAAGTAATTAGGTTAAGGATCTTGATGTGAAATTATTGTGGATTATCTGGATGTGCTTTAAATCCAATGATGAGTATCCTATTTAGATAGAGGAAAGGGTGACTTGATATTGAGAGAGACATAGAGAAGAGGAAGATGTGAAGATGGCAGCAGAGATTGGAATGATGCATTTATGAACATCAAACTTTGAGGGCAACCATCAGACACTAGGAGGGAGGCAGCAGCCAATGTATTCTCCCTCAAAGCCTTCAGAAGGAATCACCCCACCCACACTTGGATTTCCAACTTCTGGCCTTCCAATCTGTGAAAGAATAAATTTCTGTTGCTTTAAACCAATCAATTTGTATACAGCAGCCCTAGAAAACTAATATAGACTGTAGAAGGCAAGCTAAGAGATTAGTTAGGGTGGAGGAGATATTTTACCAAAGGTCTGACACAGCACCTCCAGCCCATGCCATTTTTCTGTTAGAATTGGGGATTGGAATGTGGCTGAGAGATTTCTAAGGGCGCTACAAGGAAAGGCATTGAAGTCATTTTAGGTAGAAAAAGATTTCCACAAGGGAAAGAACTGCCTCTCACCCTGAGCAGGGATCATATCTCTCGATACCCTAATGGATTCCAAATAATTTAAGAGGTTGGCCATAATATGCCACTTGGGAAAATGAGGCTAGATAGACTAACCTGCATGATAGAAGAGGCAGAAAAAAATGGACTCCATATGAAACAAGAAAAGATCCATTTACCCTCTTGGCTATGTTGTGATCTCATTGTTTTTGAAAATTAAATACCACTTAGGGAAAAAAAAGGAACTACAACTTATTGATTGCCAAGTCTCTGCAGGCACCTGACACACAATTTCTGATGTGATGGTGACAACTACTCCAAGAGGACGACAAGTGTTATTGCTACTTTCATTTTACCAATTAGGTTACTGAGACCTAAAGTCTCACATCTATTGAGTGATAGAGCTGAATTTTAAACTCACCTCGCAAAAGGTGAAATATATGTGCAAATACATAAATGTATTTATCTAGAGTGATAACAACTTTCATCAGATATTCCAAGAATATTATGACTTATTGGCTGAAGAATTCTCACTGGAATCTTCTGTTCTTATTCTCCTGGTCTCTTCTGAAGTGTCACCTTCTTGGGAAAGTCTTCCTTTACACCTCCCTCTAAAACAGTCAAGCAAACAGATTGGGCAAGGTGCCTCCTCTCTGTACTCTATGCTACTGTTTCCAAGTGGTTTCCACGCTCTGTGATCTGTTCATATTTATTCCTCCTCTGCCAAACAAACTGTGAACAACTCAAGCACAGGTACTATGTTCTCTCCATCTGCATATCACTGGCACCAACCCCAGGTCCTGGTGTATGGGAAGAACTCAGCAATGTCAGATGGATGGATGGTTGGGCGGATGGATGGGTGGTTGGGTAGATGGATGGATGGATGGACAATAGATGATAAATGATGGATGGATGATGGATGATGGATGATAGATGGTGGCAGAGTTTTTCCAAGGTCAATAGATCCAGACTTCTTTCATTGTTTGAAGCTCATGATGTTTTAAGAAAACAAGTGATGCCAAAATAGGGTCACAACACTTGTATTATCTTTAAAATATTAACATAGTAACAATTTTAACATGTGCTTAAAGTATCACTGTAGTTCTTAACATCATTTGGATTATATGTGCTATTATCTATAAAGGGCTCAGAATAGGTCTTCGTACCTAGCAAGTACCATGTGGCTGTTGTTGTCATTATTGTCATTTAATGATCAGTCAAAAATTTAACTTTGAGATCCTCTGTGAATATGTGGCATGTGGGTCAGACCCAGAGACCTCCTTCTTCCACATCCCCTACTACATTTAATCAGTCCTGGTTGGATAAATGGAAGGATGACTCTTTTCTTTGAAGGGTAGTCCCCATTTAATCTCTTTGCCTCATTCCTGAAAGCCCTTATTATAGATGAATGTTGAAAGATGTTGGTTTAGCTGATAAAGTATATATTACATTTGGTGAAAACAAATCAGCTTTGTAACAGCTGTGTAGTAGGAGAAAGGAACACTGGTCTTTCAGTCCCAATATCTATCCCTGACTCTGTTCCTAAGATACTATGGAAAACTTGAGCCAACTTCTTCTCCCCTCTGGGCCTCAGTCTTCTTATCTGTAAAACAGGGAAGAGAATAAGACCAGATTGCCCCTGCAGCTCACTTGAATTTTGGAAATGTTATGAATCTCTCAATCTACTGGTAAGGCAGAATGATCAGAAGGAGAAGACCAGTAACAGTCCTAGATTCCTAAGCAAGTAAGATGGAGAAGGCATCAGGTAATTACAAGTGACCTCAAGTAGTGAGGAGAGGCACAAAGACAGCATGATTTATCTCTGTTTTCAGGCTTTCCAGCTAAGGGTGGGCTGATGAGCGAACAGATACTTTTAGGAAAAGGCCTTGGCTTTCCTTGTCACCTTGGGGTGTGAATGCATATGGGAAGGAGGGTAGAGCAGAAATGAAAATACCACGTTTGAGTGTCTACCATGAACTAGGTAGGATGCTAAGTATTTATGAACACAATATTATTATGTGCATTTTACAGACAAGAAAACTAAAGCTGAATGAGATGGAATTACCGCAACAGGTAGATAGACAACTTTTCAGTTTCTCACTTCTACTATCCAACTCCCCTAGTAATATGGGGAGCCAGACTATGCCTGGTGGTACTCTGTTGCACAAGACTAATCATGTTTTCCTTTGTAATAGCAAATATTTATGAAGGAGCTTGGAACAGCAGAACCAAGCAAACACACACACACACACACACACACACACACACAAACTATGCACACTTACGTAGTCCATGACACATGCATTTTGTTGCTCCCCAGCACATGACCAGCTTCAGCCCCTCCTTTATTATTATTTTTTGAGACAAGGTTTTACCCTGTCATCCAGGCTGGCGTGCAGTGGCATGACCACAGCTCACTGCAGCCTCAAATTCCTGGGCTCAAGCAATCCTCCCACCTCAGCCTCCCAAGTAGCTGGGACTAAAGGCATGCACCATCATGCCTGGCTAATTTTTAAGAAAACATTTTTGTAGACACAAGGTCTTACTATGTTGCCCAGGCTGGTCTCAAATTCCTGTGCACAAGTGGTGCTTCCTTTTTGGGTATTCCAGCAGAGGAGCATTTTTCTCATTAGTTCTGTGAAGAATTTTGTCACTGCCCCAAACACAGAAATGATCCCTGAAGGACATCCAAATGGTCTCAAGAAAGCCTTTTGTCTCCACAAATACTCCTCGCCCATCCATATCCACAGCTGTTTTCTCATCTCCTACCTTGACTCATTCCCCTCAGACATTTCCATATGTGTTATTTTCCGCAGTCTTATCCTCTGGTGAGTGCACTTTGGTTGTTTCTGCCTACCCAGCATTAATCTCCCCATCTTCTGATGGTGTTAACTTTTCATTGAGGAATCATTTGGCCTCCCTTCTCACTCCATCTGGTTTGGGTGGGATTTATGCCCATTCATCCTTCAGGCGTAGACATGTGACTTAGGCCTGGCCTATTGATGAATTCCAGCCTCTTCACTACATTGATGGTTTAGGATTAAACACGGAACTCAATCCAGTTCAATGGAACTCAGTTCTAGAGTTTTGGTTGGAATTTTTGGAAAATAGATATCTTTTTAGTAGATTTATATATCATAGGTCCTCAGAAAGGGGCCAGTCTGACAGGGAAAGCCTGCTTCAACTGGGTTTCCATCATTTGCAATGAACAGAGAGAGAAGTCCCTCTCTACCATTCTCCCTCACCTCTCCAACCAGAAATACACTGGCCTTTTTGGTAAGGTTGCCTTAATGACAAGTAGACGTCAGCCTGAGGCATGTAAGCAGCTCCAAAGCTGGCTTCCTCTTAAGGTCCATGCTGTATGCCTCTGTCTCTGCCTTTATGGATTCTCCCACCAAAAGAGCAGTTTTCCTCTTCTACCTTATCCCCCTAACCTGTACTCTCCATCTCCAGCATTCCCAATTTTATTGCTGATCCAGGCTTCTAATAATAAAGGTCTACTGCTTCCCTTGCAGATTTCATATTCCCAGGTGGCAATTTCTGTGTCTATTGAAGGCACTTAACTAAATTTACTTAAACAAAGGATCATATGGCTTGTAGAAGGGTAGGTCCCACCGTTTACTATACCTGGCACTTTAGAATGTTTAGATATATAACAAATGATAACAAAAGTAGTTGCCTAAAACTACCTGTTTTGTAGGGCATGTTTTGTATTTCTGGAAAGGGCATCCAGACAGCTTTAGATTGGAACTTTAGATGATGTCTAGAGAGATTCGGAAGGTGCTGCTGTTTCTTTTGTTTCTTAAAATAAAGGATATCATTTTATATCTTTCACTAAGTGCTTGCTGTGTCCCTTCTCTATGCCAAGCCATGTGCTAAAAGATAGGGATAATGAGAGGTAGAAAGAGAAAGAGAGATGAGCCAAGAAGGTACAGTCCCCAAAGCATACACTGGGTATTTGTTAAATGACTTGGACAGGTTACTTAACTTCTCTGGCCTCAGTCTCCACATCTGTCAGCTGTTTCATTTCCTGTCTTTGTCATAGTAGTGCTGTGGAGAACAAACGGGATCGTGACTGGGAAAATACATCAAGTTTCTCCAGGTAGGAGGTGGGAGTGAGAGTGGCCTTGTGGTCTGTTTTAGAACCTCCAGACTGATCGAGTCTCCTTGTTTTTGACTCTACCTGTTTCATACTGCCCAAAGGCCGAACCTATCCATACAAGGTCCCAGATAAGTAGCTCCTAGAGAACATAGATCACAGGGAGCACAGACTCAGCATGATCACCTTAGATATACTCACAGGGGCAGGAATGAGGAGTGGGACACCATGACACCCAGGTTGGTCAGTGATTTAGCCTACAGATTGCTCTAAATGAGAGGATGTTGGACAAACTTAGCCTTCAGCCTGGTGAAGCCACTACATCCTTACTGTACTGCTCAACAAACACTGGGCATGGAATTTCAGAATTTATCTCATGACCTTCACTCACTCCTAAATATGTTCCCTGCAATCCCTACTCCTACCATCTAGCTGCTCTGGCCCAAAATGAAGGAGTCATCCCTGACTCCTCCTACTCCACCCCCGCTTCCAAATAGGCACCTAATGCTGTTTATTCTGGTTCCTAAATTGTTATCAAATGTGTCCACTTCCCTCCATTTTCATTCCATCCCCTATTCCATGCCACTGTAGTCTCTCACTTGGTTCTCTGTAACAGTTAGCCATTTGGTCCCCTGTTTCTTTTCCTATCTCTACCATTCAAGTTCCCACAATGTTGCCAGTAGGATATTTTAAAAATGCAAATCTCAGCATGTCAACCCTTTGCTTAGAATATTTTAATGGCTTCCCACTGCTTTCAGAATAAAGTTTCTACTCCTTACCATGGTCCATAATGCCCTGTATAATCTATTCTCTCTCTGCCTTTCTAATTTCATCTCATGCCATGCTCACCCTAGCTCTCTGTGCTACAACTACATTAACCTTATCTCAAAGTTTTCCCCAATTCAGAGTCTTCCTATTACTTCAGAGGATTTCCTTTCGTTCCTCACCACTTCACCACAAATTTTCTTTAATTTCTGGTTTCAATGGATATATCACTTCCTCTTAGAAGCCTTCACTCTATGAATGCTCACACTGATGAATGTTCAGACTAGGAAGCTATCTGTCTCTCTCTCTCAGACATACACACACACACACTCACACACACACACAGACACACACACCCTCAGTATCCCATGTATCTCCTTCTTAGCATTTCTCAAAGTGGAGTGAAATGAATGTGCAATCAGTTGTGTATATACTGCCCCCATTTTCCCCAGCTTGAGCTTTCTAGGGGTACTGGCCATAGTTTTGCTCACTCCTGGCTCTGGAGGCCTCAGTCAGAGCCTAGCATGAGCTTGGCCCCAAGCAGGCGCACTCTGACTCATCAAAGTCCTGGTAGTTTACTAAACCAAGTGACTTCAACCCCTCTGTTTACCATAGCCCTGAATCGGAAAAAATGTTTCAATAAGTCCATTGTGAGCTACCTTCTCTGCCTCAAATCTTATGCTCTATGTCTATCCTACTTCAGGCCACCATCCTCTATCTCAGCTACACTTCTACAACTGCATTCTAACTGGTTTCCTGCATACCTTTTGATAGCTTTTTCTCCTCAGATTCTCTTCAATACACCTTAGACCTTTATCTGAAAAACTCCTCACTGTTCCCACTGGAGTCCCCTCTTTTTATATCACTGCCAAGTTTATGCCTATGCTATTTCTTCCACTGGAATGCCCTTTCCTGATTCTTAGCCTGTCCAAATTTTATTCAATCTTTAAGATATACTTTAACTGATACCCTCTATATTTAGTCTTCTCTAATTCTCTCCTTCTCTTAGCTGAAAGAGTTCTTTCTCCTGTTCTGAACTTCACTGGCACTTTATCAGTACTTCCTTCATGGTTCTAGTTACTTTCTGCCTTCCTATATTATAGTTGTGAATGAATGTGTCATCTCTGTGACTACCACTTATCAGGACTGGGAGCAAAAGGCTATCTTTATAGCCCCCATGGTGCCTTGCACTTGCACGGTGCCTACCACATCAAAGGGGCACAATACGCATCTGTGGAATGAATTTCTTCATCAACACTTTTTCAGCCTCCTCCTCCCCAACTCACCTGCCTACTCATATATGCTGTAGTAGTTTTCTAGGTCTGCAATAACCAAGTACCACAGACTGGGTGGTTTTAACAGCAGAAATGTTTTGTGTCACATACCTGGAGGCTAAAAGTTCAATATCATGGTGTCAGTAAGGTTGGTTTCTTCAGGGGGGTATGAGGGAAGGATATGTCCCAGACCTCTCTCCTTGGCTTGTAGATGGCTGTCTTCTCCTTATCTCTCTTCACATTGTCTTCCCTCTGTATAATTCCATTTCTGTGTCCAAATTTCCCCTTTTTAAAAAGACAGCAGTCATATTAGATTAAAGCCTACCACCCTAATGACAAACAAAAATTGTTCTTCAGGACCCAACCCTAATTAAATCCAATTCCAGTCAAGTATTTACTGTGTGGGGGATACTGGACTAAGTACAACAGATAGGAATAAATATTGATTTCTCCATATTTGAGGATCTAATGATGAAGTCACTATATAATAGTACCTAGCATGATTGTTGGCATGTAGGGGGTGTATTATACATGTTTAAAAAATATGGTCCTGCTATGGAAGTCAAAGGCCCCAGATTTTACTGTTAATTTTGTCACTTGTTTGCTGTGTAGCATTGGGAAACCACTTCCAGCCACTCAGCCTGTTTCCCTATCTGAGGACCTTAGGGCCCTAGGGCCCTTCCAGTTCAAAAATCAGGGAGAGAAATGACATCAAGACCCATATCAGTCAGAGTTACTCCTGTCCTGCCTTGCAGTGTTCCAGCTAACTTGTTTTTGAACTTGCAGCCTTATGCTGGGGCCTCACGTTACTTGATATTGACCTCTCTAGCTCAGGAGAGGGTGGGTTTATAAAAAATGGCTGTCAGTAAGGGTCTCCGGAAAATGCAGACTCCAGGAATTCCTCGAAGGCAGTTATCACACCATGACTTCTATTTAAAAAGCATTATTTTTATGCATCTATTGTGGGAATTGTCAAGCATACACAAAACTAAAGAGAAATGTACAATGAACTACCCAATACTCATTATTCAGCTGCAACAATTATCAGCTCAAGGGCATTATTGGTTATTCTGTATCTCTACCCGTTCCCTTCAAGTTCAACCATCATGTCATTTCATTTATAAGTGCTCTGGTATATAGCTGTAAATGGTAAGGCAATTTTAACACAGTAACTATATCACATCTAACAAATTAACAACAATTCCTTAACTACTAAATATCCACTCCCTCTTGTTTCATAAATGTGTTCTTGCATTTGGTATGTTTTATTCTGGATCCAAACAGGGCCCACATATTACATTTGGTTCATGTATATTTCAAATGTCTTTCAATCATTAAGTTTGCCCTCCTTCTTTTGCTTCCTTGAAATTTATTTGTTGAAGAAACAGGAGAGCATAACATATTCATCTCTGTATCCCTGGTACCTAGTGCAGTGGCTAGGAAATAATCAGAACTTAATGCTAGGTGAATGGATGATCAAGTGAGTGAGTCAGTGAGTCAGTGAGTTAAGGACCACAGCCTCATCTTCCTAGCAAGATGTTTGAATGGGCTCTGTGCTTTCAGACATAGACAGCTCTCAGCTGTTTTTGCTTGTTGTCCATACTTGGAAGAGTCTTTTTCCATTGATCCCTCAGTCTCCTGGTCTGCAAAGTGGAGCTGCTAATACCTGGCTTCTACTCCAGTTGTCCAGGAAGTTGTGACAAAGGTTGAGATTTAAAAAAATAAAACCTAAAACAGCTTTGAGCAATTGGTGCTGCAAGTATCAGAGAAGGAATTCTATCATTAAATGTCCCTTTGTTCATCGAAGCTTTCAGCAGAGTGGTAAGGTTGATAAGTAGAGCCCCTTTTCTTTGTCCTTTCCACACTGCTTCCACAAATATGGTGACTGGAAAAGACACAGCCAGGAGCATGCCCTGGGGTGGGGAGCCCTGAGGCCAGGAGTCCTGGGCTCCTTTTAGACAAATCTTCTCAGCTCTGGCCGGAGAAGCCCTGCAATATCCTATTCCATCCTGGCAAAAATAGAATAGCCAGGAGAATGCGAGGACTGAGACAACTGTTCCTGTTTTGAAAAGCATCGGAAGGATGTGGCTACAGGTGGGGGTGAATTTCTGCCCCTAAAAGCCAAGCCCAGCCAGGAAGCTGCAGGGCCTGCATGGTAGGGAGCTAAGATTTGGGCTGGATTCCTGACAGCACCTGTGACCCCAGTGTCTGGTCATGCTACCGGTAACAATGGAGAACTTCTTGCCTGGAAATTCCGCATGTGTTTATGAGTCAATTAGTTTTCATTCCAAACAAACAAAGAAGATCAGAGAAGCTCTGATGAGAGGCCAGGATCTGCTACAGAGAAGCTAATCGCCAGTTAGGTCAGGTTTCAGCTTTCCCTGGTTTGGAGAAAATACCATTCTGAAGCCAGTAGCCATGTGGTGTAGCTCTGATCCACGCAAGCAGCTGGGAAACACTTCCCTTTGGGGCATCTCTCATCTAACCTGCACTCCCACAGGGGCTCTGCAGGAGGCTATATTCAATATTTTCCTCCTACTTAACCTCTCTCTTTCTCTCCACAAACACACTTTCCACATGGTGGCACTCATTGAAACCAGTATCTCTGGTCTATAACATACTGGGCATGCACGCAGAGTATGTGCCACGAAATTACAAAAATGACAACAGAACATAAAAGTTTGCAAAATGAGCAAATCACTAGGAATTTTAAAAGTAAATTTGAAAGTAATGAGGACCTAGTAGTCCCCATATGTGAAGTGGGAAGTTTGGAAGTTTCAGCCTTTTCTGAGCTTTCTGTGTACCCAAAAGAGAAGCCTATTTTGGAAGTAGAATAACTATGATTTTTTTCCTCATCAACTCAAAAAGTGGTTGAACTGATTTAGCTCGAACTATAAAAAGACAAAAACCAAATGCGCCCTGGGACAAGATTTCTGTGTGGAATAGAATGGAAGTAACTAGAGGGGTAAGACCATGAAAATGAGTTCCTTAAAATCATATTCCTTCAGCTGATCTTTTAGATGTCCATTAGAGAGTCTTGAGACTCAGTTTGGGATGTGGGGTTCTGAGTAAAATAGGTTAGCTAATTCAAAATTAAACCATCTTTTTAAATAAGCGGTTACTAAAAGTTTCTAGGAATATGAAATTATTTTTCTCTAAACATTTTAATTTGATTTTATATAAAGCTACTGGCACAGCCAAGACTTTCATATCTGTTTAACATATGGAATTAACTCTGTATTGGCCAATTAAGGAGGGAAGTGGTCTAGAATTTTTAACAGCACAAATTTTGGAGACAGACAGACCTATGTTTATACCCCAGCTCTTCTTCTTGATAGGTCTTAAACTTGATATTGAGCCTTTGCTGTTGCTTCTGTGAAACTGAGATAAATGTATCATAGAAAATTATGATAACAACTAAAGAAAATGATGAAAATGAAATACTTAGAATAGTGCCTAACATGTAATGAACACCCCTAAAATAGTGGTTATGGTAGCAGTAGTAGTATTTATAAAATTGGGGATTCTAAACGATTTATCTTCATGTGCTTCTTTACCAAATCATCTAAATCAGTGTTTTCCAAAAAAGTAGAATTTTATGGTGACCAAGAGTAAAAACAATACGTTTTATGCAGTGATTGAGTACACATGTACCTAGACGAAACAAAAGTTTTACAGAACATGCTTACTATGTGCAGTGCACTCCATTGCATATAGTAACAGTGGGTATGTTCTGTGAAACTTTTTATTATTTTCTACATTTTATTTATTTTCATTTTTTAATGCTGATTATACCCCACTAAATAGATTTCATTACTGTCTAACGGGTCATAGCCCACAGTTGGTAAAAAAAACTTACCTAGATGAAGCCAGGGAGAGAAATTAGCACCCTCAGGAGCCAGGAAAACTGCCTCTTCTGAATTAACACTTCTTGCCAAAGTTCAAAGCCAAAATAAATATTCCCAGAATTTTTTTCCCTATTAAAACTACCTCTTAGAATAACGAATGACAGCTGAAAAGTGACTAGACACCAGTCCTCCTCATACTTTCACCTATGGCCTGGCTCATGGATGACGACATTCTTTTCTAGACCGTTTTGGCAAGTCTGTCAAAGATGTGGGTTTGGCCTATAGAATATGATGCGTCTGGGGTGTGGAGTGTGTGTGTGTGTGTGTGTTTTAGGAATTGAGGGGGAAAAATGAAAAGGTCTGCCAACTTCTCGATTTTTCCCTCTCATGTCATCTACCTATCAAGTTTCTGCCAGACTGGAGGGGAATGCCCACTCCCCTGGGTAGTGACACTTTCCCTTCCAAAGGATCATACTGCTCTGGAGATGACTGAGACAGTGAGAAAGGACTAAAGCACCAACAGCCGTGAACTCTTTGCTCCACCTCCCTGGTTTGGTTCCTTCGCCTTGACAGAGCCTTGGTCCAGTAAGATGATCTGACCACAGCTGGTCTCCTACACTTAGAACAAGTTGGAAGCAAGAGAACTCAGGGAAGGAATTCAGTTCCACTAAAAATAGCTGCAATATAGACCCTGTGACTTACCACTCCTCAGAACAGTCTGATATGAACTGCATAGGGTCCACTGGCCCCTACAATCACTCTGGACTATTTGCTTTTCCAGCCTGGAGCCCTTGAAGCCAGGAGGGAATTAGGGTGTTGGGGGTGATCTGGCTCAGATGCAGACTATTGCAAACCTCAGAAACGCACAGTGACGACATGACCAAGAAGCTTCCTACCCCTGGCCTGGAAGCGAGTGACCGTGGGCACTAATAACAACAGGGCCCTTTAAGATCTTGGTCCATGGTGGGATCTTGCTTGTTTCTCACCACCAGGCCCATTGCGTCTCCACTTCTAAGGTAGGTGAAACCAAACTCATTGGGGAAAATGCTACGGGAATTGGTATCCTCTTGGGTAACCCAGGCCCAGGTTTCGTTGGCCTAGGGCAGGGAGACAAATGTCCGGGCAGGACATAGCCTGTGAATAAAAATACAACTCCACGCTCCCAACACACTGATCAAGCCACAGTAATGTTTGGGAATTAATTCCTTTCCTTGTACCCTCTCACCCAAAAGCGAAGGAATTAGCTAGCAAGAAAGCACCTCAATGTTAATTTTAACCCTTTGTCAACTACTCTACCTGGAGCTGCTCTATTCCAGGTGCCTTGTCCTTCCTGACTCATTACTGTGTGAATGTGAATTTGGATCAGAGCACTGGTTATCTGTGTTTTCCTTGTCTACTGTGCAACAGTGGACAGTAATGTAGAGCTGCACAGGGCAGGGATTCCTATGGTTCAGACAGACCTTGTGAAAGAGAGATTCCAACCCAGGTGCACAAAAGACTTGCTTGGATTCCATTTCCTTCCTGAAATATTGCTGTCAGAGCTCATCTCTGATTTCTATCCTGTTTATAGCAATGGGCATTGGAGAAGGAGTTGGAATTGAAGGGAAGCTAGAAAGTTCTGGGGGTGAGGTTAGGTACCCTCTGAGAGGAAAAGAAGCAAGCATGGCTGTTGGAAGGTTAAACAATAGCAATTTCTTGCTCAAAGTTGACTTTTGAGCATTTGCTAAGCAAACTACTATGTCAACATTCCATCTAGCCAAACTGAGGTGTTTTCATGAAAATGAAGAGACACTTTAGTAACAGATATGCTTTGTTTAAATGGAAATGACAATCTTAAAATATCACATGGCTTTAGGAAACAAACCTTTAGCCTCGGAATCATCTGTGTCTGTGCATTTTTTAGAAAGATGAATCAGACTGATACTTGAACACTGCATCCACTGCCCATATTTTTCCTTTTGCTCATCTTCAAGGTAGATGGTGTACAAATAAAATAAACTTAAAATATTAAAGCTCGAAGAAATCTTGGAAGTCATATAGCCTAATCCTTTTTGGAGCTTGTGTTGAGAAACCATCTAGATTTTATCTATATTGGTGCCTCAATTTCGCCTGCTACCTCAAAATGGCTACATGGTAGATATGTCCATTTTGAAGCCATGCTCTATCAGCATCACATCCTACTAGCACTGTCTCCTTTCCTATATTACCTTATGGTCATTCATTTTGCTATATAGAGGAAACTTAAATATTTTGAAATTATTTTTCCCATATTTGTACAACCATATAGCATCACCAATACCAGGCATTCAAATGTGTTGTCACATTTTATGTGAAGTTGTCATGGGTTTTACATTTAAATTGGGTGTTTATTTAATAGAAACACTACAGAGAAAATCATTTCTTTTTCTTCTGCTGAACAAGGAGATTTGCAGGAGGTTGCCTCTGAAGAGTCTACTTGCCTAGTACTTTGAACAGTGGCTCCACTAATAAAATTTCTACATACAAGCAACATCTTAGGAATGCATTTGTCAGTAAAGGAGTGGTTCCCAAACTCCGTTTCATGAATCAATGCCAGGCTGTCTACCCAGGAATCACCTGAAAAGGTTGTTTAAAGATGTCATTTCTGATTCATATCTTTGGAAATTCTGATTCAGAAAGTCTGGGAATGGAGCCCCAGAAGCTAGACTTAGCAAGCAATCATTCTAAGGCATGGCTAAATTTGGGAAGTACTGTGCAAGTCTAGGCCCTCATATTTTTGTTTTGTCTTATATCTCTCAATATTTTTCTTGCCTTTGGAATAAAGCCAAATTATTTAACTCAGCATCCCCAGGCCCTCCATGATCTAGCCCTAACCTACCTTTCAAATCTTATTCCTCGTTATTCTTCTTTGCCACTTCCAACATTCCTGATTGAATTCAACTGGCCACTGTTCTCCTTTTTGCTTTTATGCCTGGAAACTTTACTTACATTATTGCCTTTGACTATGTGTCCTTCCACACTTCTTTGCACACCATAATCTACCCCATTTCTCATGGGCTATACTATAGTGTGCATAAGATTGATGTGGAAGGCTTCTTTAAAATGCCAACTCCTGGGTCTCACTTCTGGGGTTTCTGATTCAGGAGATCTGGAGCCCTTAAGAACCTCAGAGAATATGATACTGATCACACATTCAGAAACACTGCATCTAGCTCAAATGCCATCTTTTTACAAAACCATTTCTGGAAATGTTTGCCCTTCCCTACTACAACTCTTATAGCATTTTGTGTGTAGCACTATGATTTGACGCTTCACTCTCTACCTTGTATTTGATTTATTCATGTATGCCATCATTTTCCTCACTCAATGCACATTTATTGAATATAAAAGGCATATCTTTCCTTCAAGAATGTGAACTCTTTGAGAGAGGAAATCTATGCCTATTTATCGCTGTAAACTTAGGCATAAATCTGGTCTGTGTCAATGGGGGTGGTAAAGTTTAAATCTCTTTGCTATAGCTGGAAGGCAGGATAGAACATGTCCCAAGATGAAGCTTTATTTTCTCAAGGAGATGTGTACATGAGACAGGTCTTTTCCCTGTCTCCATGCCCCAGATCTGAGATCTATGCACAAGAGTGGGATTTCAGAAGCCTTCTGCAGTTGGGCAATCTCAGAGCACAGTGATGACTGGATTCCAGGGAGTCTCTTGGCTTAGATAGGATGGGAAGCACCTGGCATTTCTAAATACAGTAGTTCTGCCATAAGGGAGGGATCAGCACAGTATCAAGGGGTACAGAGGAGGGGCAAGAGATATTTGGTGATGAGGATCTGGATGGACTTCCCTTGGGAGAGGCTTTCCTTCTTTGTCTTACTTGAAGCAGTAATTGCAACTTCTTTGAAACTGTTTTTGAAATGCTGAGGCTCCTTAATTATTTTTAATATACTTTACATATAATATGTATATATATATATATGTATATATAATCCATACTACTAGCAGAGTATTATATTTCCACATTGCCAGTCTCATATAATTATATAAAACATGTATGTATACACATATGCCCGTGCCTGTCTTTAGCTATAAATTATTTTACAGATATTGTTACACCTTTTTGTATATTACTCTTCTTGCCTTTTACTAGTTATGTGGCCTTATATTCTCTGAGCTTCAGTTTCCTCATTGAGAAAATGAGGATTATAATAGAACCTATCTCATAGAGTTGTTGTGAGCAGTCAAGTTAAAATACGTAAAGCACTTAAAACAGTACCATATGTGAATGTTTGCTATTATCGTCGTTACTATTACTCCCATTCAATAAAACCTACAAGTCAACTACAATATCACTATTTCATTCTTTTTAATGGCTGCACAGCATTTTGTGATATAGATGAAGAATAATTTATTCAACCATTCCACTTTTAGTGGACATTCACTTTATTTCCAATTTATATTTTACCACTAAAAAGCAACATAGCAATAAACACCTTTGTATATATACCCTTACATGCTGTTGGTTTTTTTCAGTCTGAAACAGGTTCCCAGGAATAAAAAGCTGGGTTGAAGGCTGTATGCATATTGTTTTTAATTTCATCAAATGTTGACTTATTGCTTTTTAAAAAGCATATAACATATTTACAAGTCTACTAGTAATTTATGAGAGTACAAATTTCCCCTTGCAATCCCACCAACAGTTTATCTTACTGATCTTTTTAAATTTTGCAAGTCTTATGGATAAAAATAAGTAATCTCATTGTTACACTAACATAAGTTTCTCTGTTTACTTATGAGTCTGAGTATCTTTTGAAAATATCATTGGCCACTTGAATTTGCTTCTCTGTGAAGTGGTTCTTCCTACATTTTGCCTGTTTTTGAATGGATTGTTTTTCTTTGTCAATTATTAAGAGGTCCTTATATATCATAGCTATAAGCCCCTCATCTGTTCTCTGGATGCAACTATGTTTCCAGTTTCTTGTTTACCTATTGATTTAATTATTGTGTCTTCTGCCAAAATTTTGAAGTATTATATATAGTCAAATATCTTTTATAACATCTGGGTTTTGAGAATTGATTAAGAAGGTCTCTCCATTTCTAGATTGTGTATGTTGTTGAAAATCTCCTTAGATTTTTTTGTAGGACTTTTACTATTTTTACATTAAAATATGTATTTATCTGGAAACTATATTGCTTTTAGGTATAAAATAGAGGTTCTTCATTTGTTAATATCACATTTTTTGTGATAACTGTAGCTTTATTGTAATTCTTTTTTTTTTCTTTTCTTCTTTTTTTTTTTGTTTTTTTTGTTTTTTTTTGTTTTTTTGAGACAGAGTCTCACTCTGTTGCCCAGGCTGGAGTGCCGTGGTGCAATCTTGGCTCACTGCAACCTCTGCTTCCTGGGTTCCAGCGATTCTCCTGTCTTAGTCTCCTGAGTAGCTGAGATTATAGACGCCTGCCACCATGCTCAGCTATCTTTCCTCCTTCTGGGAGACTTATTATTTTTCGGGATCTATCTTCCAAGGTTCTTATGTTTTTCCTCATCATTTCATTGTCTTTGTATTTTTGACTTTGTGCTTTGTGACTCTTACTCCACTTTATCTTCCAAGCCACTATTTTGGGTCTCAGCCATAATTGTCTTCTTCTTATATGCATCTACTGAACTGTTTATTGGGGAATTCAGATTTTTGTTTGCAGTTCTTGAAAGTTTATTTTTATGCTGTGCTTGAATTTCCTTATATGCTCTTATTTTGTAATTGTGTTGGTTGTGATGGTGTTCAAGTTGTCACTTGTCTCTCTTCCTATCAGTTTAATTTTTTTAGGTATACATTGCCTAATTAACCTCTCTTGTTGGTGATTGCTGAACTCACAGAAATGGTTATAAAGCATTTAGTTGTCAGCACATTGAGGTCAGCTTATAGTAGAATGGGGGTTCCCTAGGTGGTAGTAAGCCATCAAGTAGCGGAAAACCAGTATCTGGAGAAAGCTGCTGTCTTCCCAGGTCTACACTGACTCTGTCTATCCCTTTAGTTCATTCCATTTTGGCCTCTTGAAGGTCTAGGAGACTGGGAAAACAAGTATAATGTTGTTTTCCCAGTCTCCTAGTCTCCTTGTGCTAGGCTTTTCTAGTGCTGGATCCAGGCTTTGCTCAAGAGACAAAGCCTGACAACACTTCTTTCTGTTGAGTCTTCCACAATGTCTAGGGCCCCACTCATATCCAGCTCTTCTCCTTAGGCTTTAGTCGCAATTAGGTTGAGGAGAAGTGGTAGCCTGGAGCTGGGAATGGGAAACAACATATGCTTAGGTCACTATCTTCCCAGAGCCCTATGTGGTTTCTAAAGAAGAACAAAAAAGGCCTTTGTATGGACTTTAGATACATTACTTCCGAGGGAGTCATTTTATAATAACACAAAACTAGTGGTGAAATTCAGAGTGGTACCTGAATCAGTTTGCATACAGTCATGGAAATAGAGCCACTAAAATATTACAATGATAAAGAATTTAATATATTTTAGAAACTAGATTCACAAAAAGTAGGAGGAGCTAGGAGAGTGAAAGTCCAGGAGGTTCATGCTGGAGGAGCAGACAAATATCTCTAATGACTTTAACTTGAAACACTGAAGAGGTAAGGAAACCAAAGCTCACAGGAATTCTGAAAAGTCACCAGGTCTAGTTGCATAAGGCTAATAGGAAATGGGAGCTCATAGAAAGATCTGTGAAGCCACGTACGTGACTGTCACAGCCTCCTGAGAATAATGACTTCTGCTTCACTCCCACATTCCAAGTCTTGAGTGAGTTTCTCTCAGTGGCAAACTCTAACCTGGAACCATACATGGAAGAAGTTTCTGCAAACCTACTTCTCAGCCTTAACCAGAAGTGGTTGCTGAGTTGACATCAGACAATCCAGAAGAAATAACAAAGACTGGCAGTGGAGGATTATGACTGTGGCTAAGAAAGCCTCTGGAGAGGACTCCTCTGTCCTTAGTCACAGTGCCATAGCTTTCTTGATTAGTGTGCTTTGATATGGTTCTCAGAAATGTCTTCTTCACTACCAAAAAAGACAGATCATCACTTACTATCCATGGATTCTTTCAGAATCCTCTGGCCCATGCCAACCACAGCCTTCTTGACAATGTCAGCATCTGATATGCAAAAAGTATTGGATTTTGCAACAGAAAGACCTGGGTTCAAATACTGCTAGTGCTATTCCATAGATATGGGAAACTGAGCTGGTAAAATACCCTTTCCCAGTTCTTTTCATTACTTGTAAATCAAGGGTGACATTATGTAATACTAAGAAAATTTACAAGGATGAAATGACAGTTTATGTAAAGCACCATATATTAATGACCTCCCTTATTTTGGGTCATTAGTCTTGCTGCGTTGACAATGCTTCTGGTACATGCCTAAATCAAAGCGAAATGATACTGTTGCTTCTTTCATACTAAGTGGGGACCCTCTAAGCAGAGTCTCTTTTGCTGTCCTAGCAACAGTAAGGCAAACCTCCTATTGTTGATCTAAGTTGCCTCCCGAAAGCAGACAATACTGAATCCTTACCTTGCAGGCTGGGCGATGTAGGGAGGGAAAAGGCCATATAGAATAGAGTGGAATAAATATAGAAAAAATATAGAAAAAAATGTAATAAGAAACAATCATGCAAGGTTCTTATACTGGGAAAGGAGATGAGAACATGGAACGGGAAATAACACCAGAGACTGCACTGGGAGAAGTAGAATGGGGAAGAATAAAGAATCCCACAAGTGGGATACTGAGAAGAGTACATGAGTAGGGAGGTCTCTTAGAGAAGACCACAATTAACCACTGTATAGCAGGTACAGTTATGACAACAGTGTCATAGGTAAAGTCACATACACCATGCGCCAGACACATCCATTCTTCACCATGTAAAATCATACTAAGTAGGTTACAGTTTCAAGTGAAGGGAAGTATAGGTCTAAGTGTCTCATCATTAGAAACCCAGCTTGTTATCGCTTGACCATCTGTAAGTCACTTCTCTTTCTCTAAAATGTAACAGTTGTATACAGTACCAGCTACGTATAAGGGCTCTTCACATGTCCTAACCCCTGGTGCTTCCAAAGAAGGCTCCAAGAAGCTACTCAAGAAAACAAAGGATCAGAAGCAAAAAGCACTGGCAACACAGTGAAGATCATTTAAACTATCAGAGGAAAAGGAAGAGTACCAGAATGTTTCTTTACCAAAATCGTGGGCAATAAGACAGGGTTGGAGGGAAACCGAGAGAGAAGGTGTCACAGATGGGAATCTCCGAAGGCAGATGGAATTTGTGGTGGAAGACATTTTCATTAGGGATCAACAACTGTGAAAGGAAGTGGGAAGAGGCTGGATTGAGCAGAGGGAGAAGTTGAACTGTGAAGCAGGACCAATGAAGCCTTAGCCTACCTGGCAGGGAGCTTTAGAGTGAGTATTGTTTGTCAGAGTGCCTGTGTTGATCTAAAATGGCCAGGCTTTGCTGATTCATGGAATGTGGGCTGATCTAGGAAGGAAGGGAATGACCTCAGGTGAAGCAGTTCCACAGCAGAGACAAACTGTGAGGTAGCTGTCAGCTGGAAAGTGCCCAGTGATTGTACTCCCCACAGCTGAGCAGCATGTATTTCTTGGGAGGAGAATCTGGAAAGCACTCCTCTATGTTTATTACACTGTGGGGGTGGAGGGTGGCTGGGCCTGGGGAGGGGCAGGGGTCAGGCATTGACAGAAAACAAAGGAAAGGCCAGTAAGCCCTAAGATCTCTGCTCTTTCTCTAATGTTTGACTTTATTTTCAGAGAAGTTTTAGAGGTACTTTTTATTTCATAATATTAACAAAATATTCAGTATCATATTGTGGAAAGAGCAGGGACTTTGGAAGCAAAAGTGCCTACTTGCATCTCAATCCTGCCTGGGTGCACCTCTTAATAGCTGTATAATCTTGGATAAGTTGCTCCACCTCTCTGAGCTTGTTTCCTCTTCTGGAAAATGGATATAATAATAGTCATTAACTCAGAGGGTTGCTTTCAGTATAAAGTGCCATATTCTGGATAAATATGTAGTACATACAAGAAATCTAGTAAATTAAACAAATAACATTATAATAATGAGGATATTTATTGTGCCTCTTAGGTGCCAGGCACTATGTTATACCACAGGTTGGGTATGGGACAAGTTAATCTTAGAGGAGTTTCACACAGTCCTTTTCTTCTAAGAACTTACAATCTTATTGAGAAAATTCAAGATATAGGCAAATACGAGAAGCTAACAACTGACTGTTATATCCAAGAATATTTTTTGGGAAATAAAATTTTCTTTCCTGAACTGTTTTATTTTACCATTGTCAGTATAACTGCTAGAATGAAGGCAAGAATAAGACCTGCAAATCTTCTGGAAACTGACCCAGACCAAAGTCTTTTGTGTGTTACTTCCTGAGAGAGACAATGGCAAGGTCCTCAGTTTTGGATGTAGTGAATATCGGGAGCTTGCTATGAGGAAAAGGGCAACTTTGATTACCCACTCCTCTTTGACACAGGTGATTCTAAATGCTGTGGAATGATAGAGATTCTGGGTGAGGATTCAGTGCTGCCTAGTGATATTGGTTGGGAATGAGACTGAATTCTTGAAAAAGCTTTGCTCATTGTTTTCTTCTTCACTGGAGGAGAGTGACAAAACATTTAAAGATATTCATTCCTGACAGGTATCCCAACATCACATTATAATGGTCCAAATGTTTAATTTTATAGGAGGCAGAAAATCACATATTTGCTTGGTGTAGATTGGAAAGCTCTTAGTGTTAAGGTGTTTTTGGATACATCATTGGCATTTCTCTGTCTTGTAACTTTCTCTCATTCCAAAAACCCATTCTGGTTTATAGCAGACAAATGTAGGGAACAGAGAAGACTTGATTTGAAAATGTTTCTGGACTTCTCATTTCAGTTATCTATTGCTGTGTAACAAAGCACCCCTAAACTGAGTGGCCTAAAACAGCCACCAATTTGTTCACAAGTCTGTGGGTTAGGAATGTGGACAGGGTCCAGCAGAAATGGCTCTTTTATGTCCTGTGAAATCTGGAGGCTCACAGCTTGAATGGCTAGCCGCTGACTGAGAGGGCTTAACTGGTGTGACATGTCTGGAGCTTTGGTTCTTGCCATCAACTGGGTTACTCAGTTCCCTTTCACATGGCCTCTTCATATGGCCAGATCAGGCTTCCTCACAACTTGAGTCTCAGGGTGTCTGACTCTTTACATGGTGGCTGGCTTCCACTTGAGGGAAGTGCAGCTGCCAAGTTTCTTAAAGCTGAGGACTGAAACTGGCATAGGATCACTTCGGCCACGTTACAAGTCACAAGGACAGCCTGGATTCAAGGGTGAGGGAAATAGACATTAGCTCTGCAAGGTGGAGCGGCATATACATGTATTCAGGATTAGGAGAACTTGTTGGTCATGACTCCAGTAACTATTGCTGCATAGCATATTACACTAAAATGCAGTAGCAAAAAACAAATTAGAAATTAAAAATATTTAATTTTGCTCACAATTTTATGGGTTAGGAATGTGAGGAGAACTCCACTGAGTAGTTCTCCACTGAGGAATCTCTCATAAAGTTGCAGTCACATGTCAGCTGGGGATGCAGTGGTCTTGTGGTATGAATGGACTTGACATCCAAGATAGATCTCTCCCTTCGCTGGCCAGCAATGCTGGCTGTTGTCTGGGAGCTCAGCTAGCATGGTTTACTGGTGAGCCCAGATGTGAACTCTCCAGTGTGGCAGTCTCAGGGTGGGCAAACTTCATACATGGTACCTGGCTTTTCCTGGAGCAAACATTCCAAAGAGGGCCAGGCAGAAGCTACATGGCCTTTTCTCATCTATCCTAAAAGTGACAGTATAACACTTCTACCATACTCTATGGGCTGAAGCAGTTACAAACCCAGTCAGGATCAAGAAGGGAGGACATAGTGGCCATCTTTCAATGGCCATGTTTTAAAACTGCCACGGTGGCCATCTTTGGAGATTGTGTTTCCAGTTCTTAGAGAAATCTACCAACTAATTGGAGATTCCAATAGAAAGGAACCTTAACTCATGATATGGATAAACACTGAAGGGTTTGAATAAAAAATGAATGCCTTTTAGAGCTCTGGCATTTGGATATGAACATTCAAATTGTTGAGACTTGAGTGTAAAAATTAAAGTTGCTTCCAACTCCCAGATCTTGGCCCATTGGGTTTTTCTTTATCTTAAGCACCCTGGCTGGTAGCTTTTGCCAGGCTGCCGCCTTTTGAACCCGTTTTCTGCTGTGAAATGTTTTCACAAATGGAAAACATGTTTTATCCAGTGAAAAGCAGTCTTGTCACTAAAACATCTAATTTGGTGGTGCCTGATGACAATGTCTCTGCACCCAGGTAGTCCAAAACTGCCAGAAAAAAGACCTAAGTATATGTGTCCTCTACCTTCCTGCTCACTCCAACTTTACCCTCCATGGCCTCTTGCCCAGAAACGTTGCTCAGAACTGCTGTAAAATGAGCAAACCTGGAATCCAGAGGCTGGTGTCTTGAGGCATTTGTAGACTATCAGGAAACTGACACTGAGATAATAGGGCCAAGACAGTGAGACTCTTAGGACTTTTTCCACTTTAGTACAAAGTAGTAGAGCCTCTGCCCTTTATTCCAGAAAACAGCCCAGCCCTCTTTAGAGGCATGGCCATGCAACATTTTGTTTTAGAATATTGCTTCCAGGACTGAGTCACTCTACTACACAGAATAACTCTGAACCCACCCCCCTGCCACCATGCTCTACCAGGTCAATGGAATATCTCTCATAAAAGCAGCAGAGACAGGATGGGACACATTTTACTAAAGTGACAAGGCACAGAGAGGTGAAGTGACCAGATAAGTGCAAATTTCTACACTGAAAACTGAGGGTACTTCTACTGCAGTGGGATGAAGGAGATGGATCTGGGTGGGAAAGTGGAAGTACTACAAGCTAAGCCAGGTTATCCTTGAGATGCTTCAAGACTGAATCTTTTTGGTGAAGGGAAAAGACCTTCTGACCATCCTTACACAGATGGGAGATGTTCCAGAAGACCATCCTACATTACCAAGTAGCTTGGGGGCTGGATATTGGAGCATGCCTTTTCTGAGTTGATTGCAACAACATTTTTTTCGTATTAAATATTTCATAGGGCTTTGAAGAGAAAGTCTCCCATTCCTTTCACAGAACAGGCTGTGACCTCTTTACCAGAATCTTCAGAATCTTGGTTTAGATAAGACTGTTTGCCCCTGCACTTGAATATTCATAATCCTTGGTCTCTGGCATGTATGCCCTTATGATGTCATTGATTTGTCTCTAAATGGACACAAACTACCATATTGTTCTTGCATGAAGTATGTATTTCCTTTATCTTCTGATTATTTCTTTTGCAAGGTTGTTTACAGTGAAAAAAAAAAAACACTGTATTTTACCTGTTTGTGTTCGTGGACAGAGAGACTCCACTAATTTTCGGAAGCAGACATCTCAACTCATCTTGATTGTATTAACTAACTTAGGTTTAGTCATATATTAATGATTAGTGTCCTTTCAGGAACACAATGATGTCTATCTTCCAACTGGAAGATACCCTTGCTAGAGGTGTCATTGTTGATAGGGCTTAGCGAGGGGTCGTATCTGTGCAGAGAACTTTCCTTGGAATCTTAATGTGGCAGGAAAGCTGAGACACCCGGTGTCCCCATCAATACCATGCTTAATATCCTCCAAGACAGAAACCGACCCTTTTCCAAAAATAAGATATTGTTGCTTAATGGGGGGATGTGTACAAAGTAAATGATGTGTACACAACAGAGGAGCATGTATGTGTATGTTTTTGATTGAATGTGCTGAGCTAGGGAAGTCTAAAAAGACTTAGAAGTTTAGAATTGGCAGACAGGACCATGGAAAATGTGCCTCCCACCTCTTTTTAAGAGGCTGATAGGAATGTTGAAAAACCATGTCTGGTTTTAGAGATAGACCCACCTGGTATCCTAGCCTGCCGCCCATATTTGTCATCCATGCTCCACCATGTACCAGCCGTGTGACCTCCTGGCAAGTTACTTTACCTCTCTGAGATTCATTTTCCTCATTGGTGAAATGAAAATAACAACAGAACCAACATGTCCTTAGGGTTGTTGTGAAGATGGAATAAGATGATGTAAAGCATTTAGCATGCTGCTTGACACAAGTTAGGTGCTAAATTGATGGTTACTGTTACTGGGTGTAAATTATTTTTTAAATTTCAACTTTTGTTTTAAATACAGGAGGTACATGGGTAGATTCTTTATATGGGTATACTGCATAATGCTGAGGTTTGGGGTAGGATTCCCCTTCCCCTCGACCTTTCCTCTAAACCCATCTAAACCTTCAATCCTTTTGAATTCGATCATTTGAAGAGAAATGTTTTCCTTCCCAGACAACTGATATTAATTAATGGTCTAACTTTGGGTTGGATAATCACATTGTGTCATCAAGCTCCAGATTATTAGATATTATTTACAAGAAAAATGGGCCTGGAGTTCCTCTCAGACTGAGGATGGAGGCTGCAAATTAAGTTTAGAGGGTTGCCGACCTTTAGACCCGGACTGAGAGCAGGGGCAGCCCACACTCCTGGTTTTGAAAGCCACAGCAGGCTCTTGTAATTGAGTTACCGCCTGGGATTCAGTAAGACTAATCTATCTATATGATTTCTTCGCCTGGTTTAATGCCATTAACAAAACCGAATTAAGAAGTGGGTGGGGCTGAGTAGGATGAGGGAAAACGAATTTTTTGTGTGGGAGTTGCGACCGCGCCTTCATGGCCAGGCCGAGGCCTAAGGTCTGATTAATGGATGGTTCTGAAGACCAAGTCCTGCTAGTCACCACCCCAGTCCCTCAACAGAGCATGAGGCTACCAGGGATTTGGATGGACAAAAAAGGCCATCACAGAAGTTTTCCAGGACTCCCAGGAGCTATTTCCTGACTAATATCTCACTTTCCTTCCCTAGTCAGTTTCTTTTTCTTTCTTTTTTTCTTTCTTTTCTTTCTTTTTCTTTCTTCCTTTCTCTTTCTTCTTTCCTTTCTTTCTTTCTTTCTTTCTTTCTTTCTTTCTTTCTTTCTTTCTATCCTTTTCTTTCTTTCTTTCCCTCCCTCCTTCCCTCCCTTCCTTCCTTCCTTCCTCTCTTTCTCTGTCTCTCTTCTTTTTCTCTTTCCTTACCCATCTGCCCTCTGTAGAACAATTTCTGAGTAGTTTTACTTCTAGTTCTAATCTTCAGGGACCTTTCCTGAGTTTTGTCACAAGCATTTTCAAGCAACGTTTCAATACTACTTATTCCTCTTCAGCACTCGCCCCCAGTCCCACCTCACCCTTTTGCCTGGGATTGGCCATCCTGGGCGGTGGGCACTCTTTGCTTCCAGTTTACCAACCCAAGCGACCAGCCCTAGGATGAGGGGCCTGCGTGTGGGGGTGGGGGTGGGAGGTGGCAGCCGCGAGGACAGTTTCACTCTCTGACCTAGTGATACCCAGATCCCAGAGCGCCCTTCTCTCCTCCCTGAAAGCCCGGCTGTCTCAACTTGAGCAGCTAGCCAGAAGCTAAAAGTCATCGACTCCCGGCTGAGATTCCACTGCTCGTTGTGAGCGGTTGCTAACACGGGAGTTCCCAAAGTGTAGGTGGCGAGCAGCGCGGGCCTGGGAAAGCAGGCGCTAGGAGCAGAGGAGTAACAGGGGCCAGGGTGGGGGAGCACCCGACTTCCATCTCCTCGGCCAACGGTGTGAGCCCGCTACAGCGGCATCCGCGGGCCCTGCCTGCTCGGGAGGGGCCAGGGGACGCCCAGCAGACACGCTCGCCAGCACTACGCGGGGCTCGCCGGGGTTTTGCCAACCGGCGGCTGACGTCGGCGCGCCCCTGCCGAGCTCTCCTTTTACTACAGCGGGCAGGCGGCTTTGTGAGGCCCCGCCTTCGCCAGCCCCCACCCTCCGCGTGCCCACACCTTGCCGTTTATATAGAATGCGCCGCGGTGTTGCTTCGTGGCTCTCTGGGACCGGAGAGTTCTTTGGAAGGAGACTGCGAGCGAGGGAGCGGGCGAGCTCCGAGGGGGTGTGGGTGTAGGGAGAGAGAGAAAGCAAGCAGGTAAGGGCCATCGTCTTCCACTCCTCCGCCGGGGGCCAACTCCGGCCCTCTTTTTGGCAAAATAATAGGAACCTGAAAATGGATTAAATAGAAAAGAGGCGACCCTCTCCTCCCGATTCCCTGAGGGCGAGAAGCTGCGCGGCTCTGCGGTGTAACAGGCTCACACGTTGCTCATCACATGTTCAAACATTTCCCTTTCAGGGAGGCTTGTTATTTTTAAGTGAATATTTTTATCTTTGTTTTGATTTTTTTTAAAAGCCTTCCTCGGGGTTTTATTTTCATCGAGTTGGCGGCCCGCAGCGGATTGGGAGAGGCGGGGGAAAGCAGCCCGCCAGTGTGCGGGCACCCCACCCAGGCAACTCCCGGCGAGCGGCCCGCGCGGAACCCAGGGAGGCCGGCAGCGAAGCCGGGGAGTCCCGGCCGCGCCTCTCTGCCGCCCCGAGGGTTGTAAGCGTGGCTCTTCGCAGGCGGGCAGGAGCTGAAGGCGCGGGGCGCGGAGGAAGCGCCGCGCCGCTTTGTCTCTTCACTTCTTGAGCGCGGCGAGCGGCTCCTCCCGCGGCCGGCCGCTCAGGCTCGCGGCTGCAGAGACCGCGGCTCCTCCTTCACCCCTCTCCTTTCCTCCTCACTCTCTCTTAGGCAGCGGCGGCGGCAGCAGCGGTGGGGGAAAGCGGATTCCGCCCCGAACCACACCGAGGGGAGCTCCTGGTCGAGACTTGCCGCCTTAAGCACTCTCCCAAGTCCGGCCCGCTCGGCGAGGACTTCCGTCTTCTGAGCGAACCTTGTCAAGCAAGCTGGGATCTATGAGTGGAAAGGTGACCAAGCCCAAAGAGGAGAAAGATGCTTCTAAGGGTAAGCCCGCCCGCTGAGTCCGCCTGCTTGCCTTTCCTTCGTTTCCCTCGCCCCCACGCGTGCGCGCCGCCCTCCGGCGGCTCCCTGCCTCCCTCCTGGAGCCTAAGCTACCCTTGACCTCTGCAACCCCGGGAGAAAAAGGGGGGCAGAGGCCGTCAGGGGGTGGACCTACGTTTGCACCACTTTCCCTCCTTCCTCGCGGAATTGTTGCCCCTCGAGTGCCTCCAGCCTCCTCCACTCCCCCTCTGGACGCACAGTGGTGGTGCTGCGGGCAGACGAAGCTGCTGCAGCCGGGAGCGCCGGGAACCGCGCTGTCTGCTGACGGCCGGCCGCCTGTCTGTATGAGTGCGTGTGTGTGCGTGTGCGCGAGTGTGCATATGTGTGCTGCGCGCGTGCAACATGGTGACATACTCAGGAATCTGTCCTGCTCTCAGAACCCAAGCTTGAACCCACCTTCAGCCCCCTCTCCCCGCCCCCAGTGCAAACAAAGAGCCTGGTCGAGACGCAGAACCCCTCCCCCCACTCCTCCCCCAGTACACCCCCTAATCCCAAACTCCCTATCCACCCCACCCCCCGGGGAAGGCAGGAGCTTGCACCCTTCGACACGCTGCGTGCAAAAGTGAGCAATCCTGGTGCCCCGGCGCTGCCCGTGCTGCGCTTTGGCAGCGCAGCCTTGCCAAGCCCCGGGAGAACAAAGGCTGTTGTCCCCTTGCCACTAGTGCCCACCATGAGTGGGCCTCTGCGGGAGGGGGTAGTCCCCCTTCCTCTGCTTGCCTGGGGTTCAGCCACCTCGCCTGGGGCACCCGACCACTGGTACCCCTGGAGTGCGCGCCTCTGCCCGGGGCCTCCCATGGGCGGGCTGGGGAGGCGCAGCAAAAGGATCCTCAGGCTGGGGAGAACTAAGGCAAAGGAAGGGGACGCCCTCCACCCCTTGCCGGTTCTAGCTGTTGCCTTTTTGAGGACCATGATTAGCTCCGGAATGTAAACTGGAGACAGCGGTCTTGGAGACCGCGGTGCGGAGAGAGGCTCAGAGAGGGAATGTGGAAGAGCAGTGGGGAACGGCAGATGCCTTAGTTCAGAGTGTCCGGAATGGCCACAGAGCAGACGCTGGAGTGGGCTGGACTAGCCCTGAGGGCCCCAAGCACACTGGACCACAGCGACCCAGGCCGAGTCCCTGCTGCAGAAGTGAGGTTGCAGCGCGGGGAGTCCCAGCTTTTGTTCTTGGGGGCCCCAGTTCCTCACTGAGCCCTCGGGCCCCCTTCACTCCCACACCTTTCTCTGTTCCTTTTTCTCCTCTCCTCCTTCTCGCCTCTCCCCATCTCTCAGAGCTTTCTTTCCCCGGAGATTCTAGGGCAGCGCCAGCCCTCCCCCGCAGAAAGTTGTCAAAGTCTTCAGCTCAGGGCCTTTATCCTTGTTTTAAATGGAGCCATTTCTTCCCCAAGTAGGCGAAAGGCTGAGGAAAGATTACGGAAGTTTGTGGAGGGGTTAGATCTGTTGTCTTAGGGGTCATTGCTGCCCCGGGTCTGGCTCAAGGCTAGCATTCAATCCCAAGTGAAAGAATAACTTCGGAAAGTAGAACTACTGCTGTAGGTTTCCAGAGCTTGTGGAGTCTCAAATAGGCATTTATATGATAAAGGAAAATGACTTCAGGGTCATTAAACCGTTTTGTTTTCCACTGAGGGCCCAGAGAAGTAAATGTAATTAAAGACTGTAGCACCAGATTGATCTAGGCACGTCATTCCCCTGTTGAATCTAAAAGTATTTCATGTTTGCTTCTGAAACTTTGGTTCCTGATTTCCATCAGGTGGTTACTTCAGGTTTATTTCAGGCTACCTTTGAAAGACCGTGAAACCAAATTTATTCACAGAAAATGAGTTGCTGTTTTAGGAATATAATTTGCAGTGGTCCAGAATGGATTAATGCATCTGGAAACAGGACAGGTTTCTGTAATTCGATAATGAAAATTTGTACTAGGCATTTGTCATAACATTTTCTTATGTTGACTCACCACATTTGAAACTACATACCTCTGTAGGAATTGTGTAATTAGTACTTGAAATTATGGTTGTAATTAGAATAAATTAATTTTACAAGGCAACTTTTAAGAACGGAGTTTACTTCCCCGAGGAGATGGGAAGCTTTTGGCTGCTAAGAGCAAGCTTGCCATTTCAGCCTTTCCGTTGGTTGTTGAGTTTAGAGCATTTTCAAAATAGGAAATCTGTAGTAGCCATTAGTATTTTCTTCTTTCAAATATGTGAAAAGTCTTACATGACTAAATTTTAAAGATTACTTTTTATATTAGAGATGAAAGATACAAGGTCTATTTTTTAGTCAATAGAGTTTATATATGTTGACCATATTTCTGAAGAGTTTTCCTTACTTACAAATTTCGTATATAAAGGTCATCTTTAATTTTTTAAGCTAAAAAACTGATGGACATATTCTTTGTAACATAGCAAGATGTAGGATCAAGCATGTCATAGATACTTTGAATATACACACATTTAATTTTGAACAGTGGTGTGACAAATGATTGGATGAAGCCAAATAATTTAGTAACAGTTTGAATGAATTTTATGATCTGTTGTCAGAACCTACTACTCATTTAAATTCAGCCTCCCACCCCCATCAGTTAGGACTCAGACCCACAGTGTATCATAACTACATAGATTATTATAGAGTACAGTGTTTCTAGAGCTTTTAAAGCATAGGTAGTAGGTTTCTAGTAAATTATTTTGTGCTGCTGAATGAAATATGGCTTTAAGAGTATATAAATTGCTGATTGTCTTTTTAAATGACATTTTCTTCAACTCACTGAGGTTAAGACCAGTGATGGACACTGGTCTTTTTCATAACATTTTCAAAAATGTAGCCAGACAGGATAGGCTGTTGTCTTTAGAAAGAAGGCGGGGACCTTGATTCTGTTTGAAACTATTAAAAAGGCCTCTTGTGTAGCCAGTTGCTGTTTGTGTATTTATTTATGCTTCGTATAAACGTTAAAATTGGCAGATGTGTATATAGTTTGAGTCACGTGGCTCTTGGATTGGAGGATCTGTTTCCATTTCAGGGAAGAAAAAAGCATAATCTTTGTTTGTTCAAGCAGATATTCTCTTAGCTTTGACTCATTCTTCTCTACCTTGTCACATAAGATCTTTTCAGCAGTCTTCTGTTGGACAAGCACTCAGTTAAGTCTGTTTCTGGTTTGTTGCAACAGTTTTCCTGTGGCATCAGAAATTTTCTAGGCTGCTATAGATGAAACCAAACCTTTTTTGGATTAAGCGAATATGCTAGCTAATTATTGCTTTCAAAACTGTCTTTAGGTTTGTAGCTACATGTTTGAAGTTGGGTGTGTTTTTTTCAACAACCCTTTCCTTTGTGCTTAGCCTAAGAGCCACCATATCCAGACAAGTTTCAAGGCCCTGTGGGCTGTAGGTTTTCTTGGTGAGACAGCACTGTTGTCAGGCTGGGCTCATGCTGGCTGCTGGACAGTGGAGGATAATTCCATGCATAGTCCAAAAAGCCAGCCACTTGTATAGCTGCTGTTGTAATGGATGGTGGTGGTCCCATGCATTTACACCACAGTTCATTTTTGTTCACTTTCTGGCTTTTTTCCAATAGTCTTTCTACCCTACCCTACTTACAAAGAATAGGGAATTGTGGTCATGTAGCCAGCATATCTAGGCTTGCGTCCTGAATGCCTTCCAAAAGATCATCTTGATCATTGTGGTTTACTATAGTAGGTTTCATCAAGTGTTTTTCTCAGACTTGGGCCAGGCAAAAGCAGAGGTTTAGAGGTATTTTATCAAAAAGAAATTATGAGGTTGGTGACCTCTTATTAAAAAGTAGCAATGATCATCTGTCTATTACTCATGTAGGGACTTTTTTTTTTCTACTCTGTCATCATGGTCCCATGGTTTTACATACAGTGTCATAAGCCACATGCTGTCTTCTGTGCTGAAGAGGTGACCATAGCCTTGCTAAGGAGGTGTGACCACGGAGATCTCTAATCAGAAATGTTGGTCTGTTCTTGGGGATAGGTGCAGAAGATGAGTGTGCATTGTACCTAAATCCTCTTCATTATTATTTGTAGCGGCGTATAGCTTCTTTATTGACAAAGGCTAAAGCTAGAAAGGGGAACAAGTTGGGGCATGGGTTAGGGGTACTGTATCTTCTCTCTAGCTTAGTACTCCTTCTTCTAAGCCTCTTTTCAGCACAGTTCAAATAATTAAAAAGGTTCATATGTGTCCTACGTCTGGATATGTGGATGAGGTTGGAGTGGGAATGGATGTTGAGTTGGGGCTTGGGTAAGAAGCAGAGGGTGAGCTGTGGGGTGAAGGAAGGAATTGAGGTCTATGCCCACAGTAGGGAGATGTTACGGGTAGCCTTGGGGATAGGGTCAGTACTGGGGAGAGAATTGGAATCAGGGAGAGAACTGGAATTGGAATTGGATAACCCAGAGGGCTGATTTGTAAGGCGGTGAATAAGGAGATGAAACTGTTAGCGTTCCAGGTCTCTTTGCAGCTGTGCTGTTTAATGTCCAAATCAACTTCTCATTCTGGGAATTACAATCAACACAGAACAACCAGAATGTGTTGCAGCTCTTCAAATATATCCAATAAAAAGGCTTTCTAGTGTCTGCTTCAGTATGACTTATATTTTTGGAGTTGAGAAATTTGAAAAGAATGGAAAATAATTGTCAAGATTAAGCAATTGAAGGAGGGAGAAAAAAAAACCATGTGCATTAAAGTAGAGTGGATGAATGGAGATCCTACATGTTTATTACCTTGCTCAGCTTAACATTATCTTTGAAATGTGAAGATTAGGCATATAATATATGCAATTAGTACAGAACACAAATGTCAGCATAACTCATTTTCTGCAGTCACTGATTTGTTTCCCTAGCAAGAAGACACATCACCACCATGATTCATCAACACAGGCTGAAGAGTGGATATCAGGCTCATTGTCCTGTGTAACATGGGTCATCTTAGTCCTCATCAACTTGAAATGTAGGTTATCTATTTGTAATATATCAGCTCTACAAACTTAGTTGAATCTTATTTCTGACGTCTTTTAACATGGCATTTTATCATTTTTTTGAATGTCATATGTCACTTTTTTGAATGTCATATATCACTTTTTTTGAATGTCATATATTGATGAAACATTTCCTAAGAGTCTGGATTTCCAGGTAAATGCACTAATTTCCTAAAGAAAGTGAAATAATATATAGTAGTAATTATGACCACCACTCCAGGCCTCAGATCCAATTTCTCCTTGAATTAAATGGCCATTTTTTGTTTTCCTTCAAAGCAGTGTTTTCCAGAGTATTAACTCTGAAAATAGGGGGTTTTTATTAGAAAAGAAATAAATTGTTGATTCTTAGGGCATGATGGAAATATGAAGGACTATGTTATTATGGGATCTGAGTTGGAATAAATATTAAGTGTAAATTACAATGACTATTGTGATTACTGTGAAGCAGCTCTCATGGCTATTCTTGCCTCTGCCCTTTGAAATTACCTTTAGCATTGATTTTCAAATAGAAATAGTATTATTAGTGTCACTGGCTAATGACTGTCCCCACAGGCAAAGGCTTCCGCTGGTGTAAGGTTATGGTTGACATTCTAGGGAGTACAATAGGGCTGGCCAGAGCTAAGTTGCTTGTTTGGCCTGCCTGCTGAGACATCAAATTTGGTCTGGACAATCACTCTTTGGCCTAAAGGAATCCCTAGTTGTACATGTCTGTCCTTTTTTTGTGATTCCTGTAAGTAGGGCTGGGAAGAAAGCAAAGAATCTTCTGGTGAAAGGCAGGCCTAGTCAAAGGCCAAATTAGAAAAGGGTTTTTTTAAAAAAGTAAAACTCAATTTCCTTTTGTGCAATTGAAATTTACCTGCAGTAACATGCACAAATCTTGTGTGCATCTCAATGATTTTTGATAATATTTATACCCATGAAATCAACACCAAAGTGAAGATACATAATATTCTTGTCACCCTAGAAAGTGTTCTCATGTCCCTTTCTAGTCATTCCCCCTGACTAAAGACAACTCCTGTTTTCTTTTTTTTGAGACAGGATCTCACTCTGTCTCCCAAACTGGAGTGCAGTGGCATGATCTCCGCCCACTGCAACCTCCGCCTCCTGGGTTCAAGTGATTCTCCCTCCCCAGCTTTCCAAATAGCTGGGATTACAGTTGCATGTCACCACTGCCCGGCTAGTTTTTCGGTATTTTTAGTAGAGACAGGGTTTAACTGTGTTGGCCACGCTGGTCTTGAACTCCTGACTTCAAATGATCCACCCACCTCCGCCTCCATACAGGTATGAGCCACTGCGCCTGGCCTCCTATTTTTATTTCTATCATCATCTATTAGTTTTGCCTATATGTACTCTGGTTTCTGACACATCTAGCTGACTCCCCTTCCAGCACTGTTTGTCCCCTGTTGATAACTCTTCTTGTCTTGTCCTCTGGTTTCTTGGAAGACTTCCCTCCCTGCCCCACACTGGGGCATTCAATAGAATCTTGGACATGGTTAGTCTTCTAGGAGTAGTTATTGAATGACCTGGGAAAGATAGGGGATTTCTTTAAGCAGAGGTATGTTTTATTCATCCTTTAATAACAAATAACAGTAATAGACATTGCTATCTTTAAAATAGTAGCTTCTAAATTATTGAGCAGTTACTATTTACTAGGCAAACATTAATTTTCCATATATCTAATTTAATCCTCATGACAGCCAAATGAAGTACAGTAACTCTTAGTACATACAGACTTTAAACATGAGAGAATTGAAGTTCATGAGAAAAATGAAGTTCATGCATAGCTTGTATGAAGTCACACAGCTAGTGATTTGCAAATGACTAGCACAGTGCTTGGCCTTGTAGTAATCAATAAATGATGAATGCGTATGCCATGCACCTATGAAAACTCATTGGTCCTATGCCCTGCTTGCTTCCTGTTTTGTTGTCATATCAGAAGGCATTGTGATAGAGAAAGACTTTGTCAGAGCCTCCTGGTGGCTTAATCTGATAAATACCTAGGGGTATTTACATTTTATTGAAGGATTGCCTGGGGGAGAGCTTTCACTAAAAAAATTCAATTGTTAATGGTTGACTTTCTAACACCTAGATACATTGGAGAAATAATTTTGATGGGGGTCCTAAAAGTAATAGTATTTTCTGATCACTGACTATAGGCCAGGGAGTTGACATGAAATATCTCATGAAATCTTCATAACAATGTATGGAGAAACGCATATCTATACTATTCTTCCCCTGTGACAGATGAAGAAACTGAGAGTCTGAGGCCATCCTTAGGCCACTCAGCTAACAAGATGGTGGAGTGAAGATTTGAGCCAGATTTGATTGACTCCAAATGTACCTCCTAACCACTAACCACTATATTGTACTCCCTTCCTAGGCAGCACAGTTGAGTCTTTCTAGTGCAGGTTTGCACAAAGACAAAATTACTTTCATTCACCAAATTGGACACAATTAGGAGGAGTGTGCCTATACCAAATGCATGGTTGCTCCAGAGCTGTGGTATTTGTTCAGTTGAACAAACCTCTGAACATTTCTTAAGTGACTTTTCTGTATCAGGCACTGTACTGGGGTGCCCTTTCCTTCTTCTCTGGCCTGGGACATTCTGACTTTTCACTTTCCAATGTGCATCTCACCTCACTTGGTGATTCTCTTGAACCATTGCTACAGGACATTGACCAGGTGACTGTGGCTTTCATTGGTCAGGTGACTTTGGCTTTCATATCGGTTTAAAAACAATGGTACTTTCTTCTACAAGTCCATCTGGGAGCTTGTTTCACCTGTATCTTCAAGATTAAATATCCTCTTAATTCGCTGTTGAGTAAAAATTCCACTTATTTTATTTTTCATTACATGGTATAGGCTTTCAGTCTGTCTCTCATCAGAATCATATGTCTCATCTCCCTTCTCTTTGTCTCTCAACCCTACCCCATTCTTCCTTCCTCTCTCCTTTTTTCCCTCCCTCCTTTTCTTGTTAACAGATGTCAGTGGTTTTTATTAACCGAATGGGGCTCCTCAGGGTGTGCTGAGCTCATTGAAAGATTTTCATTTCTGGATGTTTTCCTTTGATAGCTATATTAATCTTGGTGAAAGAAATTCACCCCCCACAACAAAGTGTAGCTTCATAGAAGAGGTTTTTCACTACTTATATAACTCATTTTAAATGGAAAAATAAAAAAGTGCAAGCTTTATTTTGTACACTATTTATGCTGCCTTCAGTTAGATAATATTTCCAAAAATATATCTTGTTAACAGAGACACAACGCCTTGAATGAGCATATTAATTATAGTTCTCGAAGTTGGGAATTATGTAGTGTTTTTCTGTATTGTAGAATGTTTGCTTAACGGCAATTATTAACAGTGACAAGTCCATTGCATGTTTATAGGTAAATTTAATAACAAACATGAAACACAGTTCTGAAAACTTGCTCCAAATAATGTAGGTAGCATTTGTTACTGTTCTGGAGTTGAGGGTTAGTAAACAGCTAGGGTTCTTAAAATATTTATCTAGCTCTTAAAAGTAGAAATAAACAACCTAAAGAAGGCAGGCTGAGTGCATTCTTGAATATACTCATAGATATTTTCAGAATCTTCTTTTAGTGGTGACTTTCAAAGTATTGAGAATTGACCTGCTTATTTTGCCTTTGATTCTCTGCGTGTATGCTTGCATCTCCCCTTGGAGGGTTTATTGAACATTAAGGCTTCCAAGAGCTCTTGAATTTGTGAGTGATTTTCGGAGCTCTGGGAACAATGTGAGCCATTCTCTTGGAAACAGGACAAGGTGCTCCTAGATGCTCTCATTCCAGGGAACATTTGTTTTCTGGCTAGCTGGGAACCCGATGATCGCGCTAAAAGGTCTGGTCAACCAGCCTCCCTCAGTTCCTGTGTATCTGGCAGGCAGGTTTATTACAAACCTTAGTGTGCTCATTAGCCTCGTGATGTGGCAGCTGCCTAAAAAAGAAACACGGAAAAGTTGTGTCACCGAAGGTGAAACTTGGCAAAGAGCTGCCCGGCACCGGCTCCGGGCATGACAAAGCGCCTTCCTGGCGGCGGCAGCGGCGGTGGGCAATGGGGGTTTCTGTTTGCTCGCACTCGATACCCACGGTCCACCGGACTCGCAGGGAAGCGTCACAAAGGGAATCACGGCCCGGGCCACTGCTCCGTGGCTGGCAGTGCAAGCGGCTGCAGTCCTGGGGAAGAGACTGCGCTCTCCGGTGCAGCCCGTAGCCTCGCAGTCTAGACCGCGGGCACGTTGCAGCCTGTGGGGAAGCAGCGTTAAGATGGTGGCGGTCAGAGCAGCGCTGGTGGTGGCAGGGCGGGGCTCAGGGAGGCACGCCGTCCTCCCCCATCCACACCTATCGAGGCTGTCTTGCTTTCTGTACACCTGACCCACCCGCTGGGCACCTCAAAGGCAGGCATAGAAGGCCAAGAGCCTTGAAGTCAGGATTTGACCAACACAAGAGCTTTCTCTGTCTTCTTGTTAATGCTAATTTGACTCTAGCTGCTCAAAAACCGAGGGTGCATCTTAAGCAGAACGCTCACAGGCAGTTTTGAATTTATTTGTGTGTTTTATATTGCTTATGTTTTATTGCACTGATATTTTTCAGATTGCAAAATGCTGCATATTTACTGGAGACAATTTGGAACATCATGAAAGCATAGAGAAGAAAATACCACCCAAGGTTCCACTAGCAAGTTAACTTTTTGAGGCTTTCCTTCTAGTCCTTTTTCTCTGGATATTATAATACATAGACATGGCTAATGATCTTTAAGTGTGTATGTGGAATCAGGCAGAATATACGATAACTTCCTTTTTTCTCTCAACATGTTAGAATGTTATTTTATGTCATTAAATAATCTGCACCATCATTTTTAGTGTGTATACTAGGTGTGGACTTAGGGGTAACCACGGACAGATGGTGATTTCTGCCTGGGGTGTGAATGATTTTCCTGCACCTCCTTGAGATCCTTCTCACTGGACTCCATAAGCATGATTAGTATTTTATAAAAGTACATATATGAATATGTGCACATATGGGGCTATGTATATGTATGTATATGTCTGTAAATACCAAATTAAATACACATAGACAACTATGCACATATGTAAATACATGCACAACAAATATGCTTAGAATAAATCTTGAAAGAATATACACCAAAAGGAATCTTTGGATGGTTGACTTATAGAAATTTATAGTGTCTAGTCATATTTTTCTATTTTATCTGTAGTGGAAATACATAATTCTATTAATGATATAATAATAAAAATAATATTAATGAAATATTATTGACTGTCTCCAAACTAAGTTTTCTGCTCTCACCATTCCTTGAGTTGGAGTGAACTACTTATTATTTTTATATTCTATGATGCTTTAAGTCCAAGCTTAATCTCCATCCTCCATGAAGCCTTCCTTCCACCCTCCCAGCAGGCACTGCTTACTTCCTGTACAGGGCTTCTATGTCACCCATCTGGCAATCTCCATGGGCTACTTTGTGTATATGTCATAGTTAACTTCTCATCTGCTTATGTCTTATCTCTCTGAATAGACTGGAATGTCTTCAAGGATCCTTTTCACAAAACAAGTGCTCACTAAATGTATTACTTAATGATAATGCTTGTCATCCACTCTAGGTTTCTGTAAATGTTCCTTTACTTTTGAAACTATATACTAAAAGCCCTTAGACTTATAACAATAATCCTGCTGGATTTAATTTTCCTAATTTAATTTAGGATACAATTGCTACTTCACAATTGGCCATCTACATAGAATTTGGTCAATGATGATACTGACAATATTACTGAAATAGTAGTGATTTTCATATTGATTTTTCAAGTTAGAGGACTCTTGCTAGAGGGTTTCTTGGTGATAGAAACAAATCTACAGATTCACACATGCATTGGACAGTCATTACCCAACTTAAGTGATTTCAGTTATTTTAATTCATGTGTAAATTAATTCATCTATTACTTTACTCGATAAATATGTATTGAACCTTCTATGTGCCATCTGCTGCCTTAGACACTGAGAATACAGCAGTGACCAGAACAGATAACTATCCTTGCCTTCATGGATAATATGAGCATATTTTGTAAGCTTACTTCAGGGAAACAGACTTTCAGTGCATGAAGCACTCTGTTTCATGTTAGTGGTATGTCAAGCAGTGAGTGATCTGGTACCTATTATAGCCGTCAGGCTCTGGCCAGGCCAAATTACTAATGAGTCAAGCTGGATAGAGTCATACATGGGTTGCTTATCTGTGGTTCAGGAACCACTGAAGCTGTGGTTCCTGGACCAAGTTGGCCATCAGCATCACCTCTTACCACATATATACCCCACCAGGAGAATTTGATTCAGTATATCTGGGCATGAACCTTAGAAAGCCACATTTTTAATTAAGCTCCTCAAGTGGTTCCAATGCATAGCTGTTTTAGGAACCTACTGCCTCTGGGTAATGTTTCTCAAGCTTGCCTAAAGAATCACTGGTAGGGTTTGTTTGTTTTTTCTAAAAAAAACAAGACAAAAAACCCCTCCCTCTGACCTACTGAATTAGAACTTTAGGAAATGAGCTTGTAATCTGACTTGTAAGCTGGTGTCCTGGTGATTCTTATCATCAGGCTAGTTGGGGAAACATTGTCCTAGAGACAATCCTAGGATCCCTAGAAATTATGTATAAATGTCCATTTTTCTGGTGAGCAGTCTCCATAGCTTTGAACAGATTCTCAAAGGCATTAACGACTCCAAAAATGTTACATGAGGTGGATCCTCGAAGTCTAGGGCGCGCATTGTTGTCAACTGTATGTTTTGAGTTCTCAGTGTCCTCATGGGTTGAATTAAGTAACCTTAAAGACTTTCCTGGCCCTACTCATCTTCCACATATAAGTATTCTGCTTGGAAGCCTCCTCTCTCCCTTTTTGCTACTTTTTTCTATTTTATTGCCAGTCTTGCCTCAATTGTTTCTCTTGATGGTCTCTCTTTAGGAGAAAGTAGGCAAGAAGGAGAATTTCAAAGCCTGGGCTCCAGCAGAGAGGGCGGGACTGGTAGGCAGCTTTGGGTTTACCATTCAGAAATGGCAATCTTAGCAGAGTTGTTAGAATAGCAGAGGTCAGTGTCCAGATACTTTGACTCTTATGATAGCTTGAACCTCAGTGGATCTTAAACTGGTGAGATAAGGGGGTGGGAGTGGGGCCTCCAATATATTTCTCTGCCAGTCTAGAGCAGGATGATGCAGGGTGGACAAGGTAATTGCCCTTTTCCTTGGACATAATTTTTCTCCCTGTATCTGGTGGCAGGTGGTGATGGGAGGTGGGAGCAGGAGTGTGAGTGTTGGGTTTGGCCTAGGGGCATCCCAACCCCTTCTCATCCTTGAGACACCAAGCAGTGTCTCTGTAATTGGTTCATGACTAATCAAGTGCGTTGACCTATTACTGCTAGTTACTTTGAGTTATAAATGGTTTTTATTTCCTCTGTGGAATTGGGGGTTCAGGCTGTATAGGATGACCTGATTTGTATCACAAGAGCCTTTGGGACTTTGACAGATTTCACTGTTTAAAACACACCCAGCTTCCTCCCTCCACCCCACTGGACATAAAAGCAACCTTTGAATTTATGACACAAAGAGCATGTCTTTAAAGGGCAGCATGCAGAAAAAGGGAGGAAAAGGAAGTAAGGCAGTTCATCTTCTTTTCTGAGGCCATTGTCTCCGGACAAGTGACAAAACTGAATACCTTGAAAAATCTTGTATTGAATTTTAGTGCAGAGGCATCTCCCCAGGATCTGAAAATCCTGGTTGAAGATAATAAACTTGTTTCCCTGCCTTTGAACTAGAGTTGAGTTGCTTAGTTTACGCGGGTGGAAGAAGTGAGAGTAGTTGCTCTGCTGAGAGTGAGATTTGGTCCAGAATGCATCTCTCTTGACCATATTGTGAATAGGGGAGACGAAATTTACAAAAACTATATATACAAGTCTAACTCAAATGCTGAATGTGGAGGTAGTTACAATATTGAAAGAGTTTTTTTTGTGAAAAGTTTTTCTTTTAATAGCATAATCTTTAGTGTACTTGCATGTTTCTTTGGGCATGAAGGAACTCGATTAAAAAAAAGAAAGAAATGTCAAGTCTAGAGGCCTCTTGTTGAAGCATTTGTTTCTTGTTGTTCTAGTTAGAAACTGTTGCTCAGAGTGGCTGTTTTGCTTCTCAGATTATTATCTTTTTTATTTTAATTATTTTAAATACAATTCTATGGTATCCAGTTCTATGGTATTAAGTATATTCACATTGTTCTGCAGACTTAATCACCATGCTCCACAGGTTTTTAATCATAGGCTATAATGGCTGGAAGGGACCTTAATCATCATTTGGTCCAACCTGCCCACTACAGAGTAGAAGAATTAGGCTCACAGAGAGGCAGTGACTTTCCCAAGGTAATAGAACAAGTTAGCGGCAGGGGCCTAGCCCAGTATATTTCCACATTGACAAAGTAACAGATTCAGGCAGGTGGCCTCTGTTACTCTACTGATAGCAAAATGAAGGATTGACATAAACATTTAGGATGTTTTTCTGTGTTTTTTTTTTTCCTTTATCAAGCAAGCAACCAATTATTATTGTTTAGAACCAGAAGGTCCTTCAGACACTATCTAGTTCAATTTCCTTATTTAAAATATTGGCCATATTTGTGATTTCTAAATCCAAGTTGAACTACAAAAAAAATGCTAACATTCTTATTTCTAAAGTATAGGACAATTCTTTTCCAGCCTTCCTTTCACTGACTCCATGACATTCTTTGGTTGAAACCAGGTCCTTTGTGGGTGGCTGTTATTAATAAGCTTTCCTTGGGATGTTTACAGTAACTGCTATGACCTAAATAAGTTTGCTTGTATTGTTTTCCCCACAAAGGCAAGAACAGCTTTTAAAAGTACGGTTATCCCTCTCATCAAAATGAACTTATTCATGACTAAAAGAACTGAAGCATTGCATTTTCTCACATTTGGGGCCTTTGTGTAACCTAATCATGTTTTCTTGGAGTAGAGCTTCAGGGCAATATACCATGTAGCATTGTAGCATGATCCTTCTTTAAAATTTTATTTTCTTTTAATTATGATAACGTGCATAACATACAATTTATCATCTTAACTATTTTTATGTGTACCGATCAGTAGTGTTAAGTATTTAACTGAAGTATACAATCTGAAGACTGGTTGTGCAGCCAGTCTTCAGAACATTTTTGTCTTGCAAAAGTGAAACTATGTACACATTAAATAATTCCCCATTTCCCCCTTACCCCAGTCCCTGGAAACCATCATTCTACTTTGTTTCTATGGGTCTGACTACTTTAGATACCTTATATCAGTGGAACTGTAGTTATTTGTCATTTTGTAACCAGCTTATTTCATTTAGCATTGCTATAAAGAGATACCTGAAATTGGATAATTGATAAGGAAAAGATGAACCTTGAGGCTCATCCATGTTGTAATGTGTGTGGAAATTTATTTCCTTTTTCAGGCTGAATAATATTACATTGTAGATATAGACCACATTTGGCTTATCCATTGGAGACCACTTGGGTTGCTTTCATCTTCTGATGCTTTTGAATAATGCTGTTATGAACTTGGGTGTAGATCTTTAATTAATGGAGAAATTGTTTTAAAATACTCAATTTGTTTCCTCAATCTTTAGTCTAAGATTATTAAAATAACATGGTGAATAAAATAAAGGAAGAATGCAAGTTGTTAGGGTACTGGAGTATTGAGGCAACAGTCCAAATGACTTGCAAGTTTGAGAACCATTAGTAGAGTGAGTAGGACTTTTCTAGGTCCTCTTGGGTCTATTATGTTTACTTTTCTTATAGTGATTTTGTGTGTGTGTGTGTGTGTGTGTGTGTGTGTGTGTGTAAATAATGAACTTTCTCTGTGATAGCCTCTATGATCCTTCATCCTTGCAATTTTGCCCTTTACAATTTATTTCCATTCCCCACTGTACCATAAACTTGTTGAGTGTAGGACCAAGTTATTAATTTCTAAATAGTACTTAGGACAAAGCCTGGCTCATAAAGCAAATGCAATAAATGATTGAATAGACATTTGACTCATTCTGTCATTTGGAAAAATTTAACTTCATAGTCTTGGAATAATTCAACATTTTTATTTGTTTTTATCTGCTTCTTTTATATTTGAAACAGCTCATGTTTAAGAGCACAAATTAGTTTTAAATATGTAGAAATCAGGTTTTTTTTTTCCTAAACTGTTTTTGGGGAGAGGGAGAAACATTTGTTGAATACTTGGCATCAAATAGAGGAAATATCCAAGCCTTGACTTTAGTTTTGATTTGAGTAAGTCCCTCTGATATTTCCAGTGTGAAATCGTTCTCCTCCCTGCCACCTCTGTGTGTGTGGCTTTGAGTTGTGCAGCTAGTGCTGTGAGTGCTGTTTGTGTATCAGGACATAGGTTTCCCCCTCCACGTATTGGCTCCTAAGCTTTGTTTTCATGCCCCCCCCACCTTCTCCTGAACCCTCTCCAACATCTTTATAATGTTCCACAAATAGAAATCTCCCAAAGTGGATTGTGGTTTGTAATAAAGGCCCTCAATCTTTAATATGTTGTTTCCCATTGGTGGGCAGAAAGCCTGCAAATATATTTATTTTCAGATGATAGACAATACTTGAGAGACACATGCCTAAGAGTCTGGACTCCATTCATTCAAAGAGCATCAAGCATTATGGCAGGCCCAGGCACTGTGAAACACTGATGAGGAAGAGTCTCTATTCGTACTCTTACAAAGCTGATAGTGAGAGAAATAAAAAGGAAGTGATGCCTTGACTGGGAAACACAGAGATCTAGGGAAACTCATAGGAAAGGGAGCTGACATAGTTGGGTGGCGGTAGCAAGTGCAATCATTAACTTGACACCTGAAGGATGAGTAAGAATTTGTCAGTTGATAAGGAGGAAGAAGAGTGTCCTGGAAAGTGGAAACAGCACATGTGGAAGCTAAGAGATGAGCAAGAACATGGCTTACTTAGAGAACAGAAGGAAGTACATTATTCCTAGAGTAGTGAGTCACCTTAGTTACATGGATAGTCCTGGAATATGCTGAATTATGCCACTCTTATTTCGGTGGACAGTCTCATTGATTCCAATTTGTAAGCAGAAATATTGAAAATGCAATTTTTCTATGCATTAACAAGGAGGTTCCCTGGTAGGGAGAAATATGTGAAAGACAAGTAGGCTCAATGGTAACTTAATGCACTTGATGAAATGCTGATTGTGAACAAAACTTCAGGATACTATCATTATAAATGAATGAAACTCATTAGATTTTAAGTAGAAGACTTTTTTTTTTTTTTTTTGCTGCTAAGATTAGAGGCCTCAGGGTTTTGTCAATTGTGGACTCTATGATCAGAAATCCATATATGCGTCTGCAGCCATGATTATTTTATTCGTAACAAGAATGAGGGATAACTTCTTAACTATTCAGAATATGGGTTATTTAGCAGTAAGACACAACCAGTCCAGAAAGCAGCTTAATCAACTTTATTCATATGAAAGTACATAGTTATATGGCTATTATTAGTAGGTCATGAATTTTTATTAAGTCAAAAAGAACACTGATATTTAACAGATAATGCCATTCTTGACAGTGTGAGATGTAGTCAGGCAGAACACAACTCATTTCTGACTTCCAACTATATCGCTCATGTTGACTTTCAGCTTTGACTTCAGCAGCTGCATGAAAGTAAATGTGCTATCACAAATATTGCCCAGATTATGCCACACAGAAATTTCAGAATAGTTCTTTTTATAGCATTTATTCCTTCAAGGAACTTGTATTGGGTGCTGGCTCTCTGTTAGACTTGATTCTAGGTGTTGAAAAAATGTGACCAAGCTACAGATTGCCCCCGCCCTTGCAGGGCTTACAGTGTAGTGGGGAAGACAGACAAGCAAATAGTCAATTGGGACAAATACTATGTGACCAGTGCTATAATAGCAGATGTCCTGGAAACTGTGCAAGCTCAGAGGAGGGCAGCTAACAGAGCCTTGAAGGGTCAGGGATTGTTCCCTGAGGAGAGAGATCAGCTGGGATTAGAAAAGTGAATTAGGACCTGGCCTGGCAAAGAGGAGGGCAAAGGCAATTTCAAGCAGAGAGAACAGCTCATTTGAAGACAAAGAAGTGAAAAGAATGGCAGGAAGGAAGGGGGGTGGTGGGATTGCAAACGTAAATGTAAAAAGGAATAACTGCATGACATGCATTATGTCTAGAGAGGCATGAAGTGTACTTGAATAGGTAGGCAGGGGCTGGCACACAAAGGCATTGAGGTGTACCTTTGTGAATGAGGATTAAGAGTTTGGATTTCATTTCAAATGCATTGAGAAACCTCTTGAGAGTTTCGTGATGGGAATCTCTGTGATCTGATGTACATTTTTTTTTTAAACTCTGTCTGACTAGGAAGACAGCGAGAAAGCTGATGCGGTGGTCCAGGCCGAGACTTGGTAGAGTAAGAATGAAGATGGACAATGTCTAAAGATTGGAGATCACTATCCAGGGGTTGGGGTAGATTGGATTTTGTGCAAATAATAAAATGAGTGGTACATTGATATCTCATCTACCTAAGTGGGAGACAGGAGTCAAGAATGATGACTCTTATGTTTCTGGGATCCAGTTCCATTGCTAGCACTTACAACTGTGTGAATGGGCAGTATCACTTCTTGTCTGCATCTCCTTTTTTCCTGTCTCTTACATTTCCCCACTGTGATTGCAGGCTGATTTTCAATGGTGATTCATAATGATCCTAATATCCTTTACTTGTAAGATACATAGCAGACCCTTTATAAATGTTGCCCAAATAAATGAACTGACATTATGCAGGTACATTCTTATGCAGGTATACTTCCTGGTTAGGTGCAGATTCACCTATTTAGTATTCCTTATCTGTAGCTTACTACTGGAAATATATTTTCAAATGAGGACTAAACCAATCTAAAGTGGAAATCAAACCTTAGAATGCGTGTGACATAATGGTCCCCTGTACTGGACTAGGACTTAGGAACTCACGTTTTCCCCCCTTACTTTGTTGTTATCTTGCCTTTGTTTAGTGCAACAGAAAATCACTTACATGCTTTATATTAGTATTCCCATTTTTAAAATATATATGATAATGCCAGATCCTGACTTTAGTTTTAGGGGTGATATTATTAACAGGATAATAGCTTTTAAGCATAGGCATTTAGTGTCTATCACAGACCTTTCCTCTAAGAACTTCCTGGTGTTTGTCATTGGAGGTGGTGTAAGGCAGAGAACAGAAGCCCCTGAGGAGCTTTTTCAAAGAATCTATGTCTTGACTCTACCCTATGCCGATTTCAGTGGGGCATGTGGCTGGACATGCACAGTGGACTACCGCTGTCTTGGACCTTCTGCATAGTCTTTTAGCAATATGGTCTTATGTTTCAGAACATCAAATGTAAAAGCCAAAACTACAACTGGTAAGAACTCACTCACCAGTAAAGGGGAAATGTCCAGGGATTGGAACTACTATTGACAAAAGCTCGATTATAAGATCAACCTTGCAAAGGCACACAGATTTGCAATAATTGCATCAGCGGAGAGGTGTTTTCTGAATGGTAGAACCAAAAGCCAGTGTGATATAATGGGCTAAAAGAGACACTTTTTTTATGCTCAAGTATACAAAGTAACCTGACCTTATAGCTAGTAGAATTTTACGGGTTTCATGATTTGCCATAACGAATAAATAAAAATCTTTAAAAATTTTCTTACTGTTTTTGAAAGCAGTTATTGTGAGTATGGTTGGCAAGTATTACAGTGTACTCAGCATACCCTTTTCCCATAGATAGCTAAAGGCATTCTGATTGTTGGGTCTGATTTATTGAGTTTTGTTCCAGAGAAAAAGCTAATACAAGTACTTTCTAAGTCTGGTTTCATCTGTACATGAACTAGAACTAAATTATTTACATGTGAGGCTAAAATAATGAGAGTCCTCCCAATAAAGTGTCCTGGAATATGCATTTGAGTGCTTTCTCTAAAGAGAAAGACAACCATGTTAAGTCACAAATGCATCAGCAAAAGAAGAAATGAAAAAGATTGTTCATTCTGAAATAACACTTATGGCTTGTATAGCAAAATTTTATTTCAACTTTGAAAATAAAGGTTTTTCATTCAACATTAATTCAACAAATATTTATTGAATACTTACTATATGCCAGTGTTCTAGATATAAGTGATATGGCAGTAAGCAAAGCAAAGATCTTTGCCCTCTTGGGCTTACATTCGTGTGTGTGTGTGCATGTGTATGTGTGTGTATGTAGGGGCATACAATAAGCAATATATAAAGGTAAGAAAGATATATTACCTACTGACAAGTACTATGGAGGAAAATAAATCTAGCAATGTGTATGTATGGTGGTGGTGGTGGTAAATGGCTGTAGTTTGAGTATGATGATGAGGGATAGACTTAATGAGAAGATGATATTTGAGTAATAATCTGAGAGAAAGCCATTCAGGTATCTTGGGGAAGAGGGTTACCAACTTTTGCATGTTGGTTTGGTAAAATAAAAGTGCACAACAATAAAAAAATATATTACCCATAAGTCAGGCAGTTAGAGTTGTTTTTTTTACTGAACAAGGGTGAAACTCTTTCCACATTCCTGTGTAAATTCTGCAAGGGAGAATTTCAAATGTAGTCTCTGGTTATTTGAATCTTAAAAGTTCATGAACAGCTTTTAAATTCTACTCTCGGAAATTTATGTATATGCATACAGATAGCATTTATATGTACTAAGTTGGTATGTACCCACGGATATACCTGCTTTAGTGTTGAAACTACTTGATGATTTGCAAATTCAGGCATACCATATTTTCATTTATGCAAAAGAAAGTATTAACTCTTCTGATGTCTGGGAAGAATGAGCACCTCTCAGGTACATTGGTTCCGCTTGAGCTACTTTAGACCATTTGACTCCTGAAAGTAGGAGAAAGTATCAACTAGATAGATCAGCCTCTCCTGAGGACCTGCAAAGTGCAAGCAAGAACAGTGTGGAGCCACTTTCATTGAGTAGTATGTGAATCAAAGTCATGGAGAGGAATGGTTGTTGTTCAGTATTTGCTGTGGATTACTGTTAGGACTAGTAGATCCATATTCTTTCTATTTCCTGGTTTTGGTCCTTTTTGCATTGCTATAAAGGAATGCCTGAGACTGGGAAATTTATACGTAAAAGAGGTTTATTTAGCTCATGGTTCTGTAGGCTGTACAACAAGTGTAGCACCAGCATTTGCTTCTGGCAAGGCCCCAGGAAGTTTACAATCATGGTGGAAGGCAAAGGGAAAGCTGCCTTATCACATGTGAGAGGGAGAAAGGGAGGAGGTGCCAAACTCCTTTAAACAACTAGATCTCATGTGAACGCATAGAGTGAGAACTAACTCATTGCCCTGGGGATGGCACCAAGACATTCATGGGGCATCTGCCCCCATGACCCAAATACCTCCCACTAGACCTACCTCTAACATTGGAGGTCACGTTTAAACATGAGATTTGTAGGGGACACACATCCAAATCATTTCACTCTCTGAACAGTGCTCTGTGAAACTCTTGCCACTTCTAGGCAGATAAGGTGGAGAAGACCCACTAGGTCTAGAAGAGCAGAGTTGATTCTGTATTGAGGGGGTCACAGACCTAATGTGAAAAATTATTGCTCCAGACTCCCTTGTACAGCATTTGGAAATGTGATACCTTTGACATGTTTTTGGCATATGCTACCAGCCAATGGTGTCCAAATAGACAGAGGAGGGGAGTGAATCCATGCCAGGACCATTAGCTGTTGTAGTAAGGGCTGCAGATTTGTTCTTCCCCTTTTTCTTCAGTGAAGTGCCTATCTGTTATATAAATATTTGAATGAGGTGGTAAGAAGGGACGGAACTGTGTGTATTTGTGGAAAGAAGACAGGAACTGGGTGCCCTTGAGTGAACCTCTTAATCTCAATGGATCACAGTTTTGTGAAACTCTTCAGTGAGAATAATGACTTTAAGTACCCACTAAGCTTGTTGGAGTATAAAACAAGATAGGATATGTGAAAGCATTATACATGTAAGTGTGCTTTTTTTAATGAATGGACTTGCTTTTCCCTAGAAGGCCTTTACTGGTGGAATATTGTTCAGCTATCAAAAAACACACAGCCTTTTATCAGGACTTTCCCCTAAATTATCATTATTCACAATTGAAATTACATACTTGGTTTTAAGTGTTCATGGCCCAGATTGTTTTATTTTGCTACCTTCCCCACCCCATCCCAAGGAAATATGTGAACAATTTACTACTGACAGATAAAAGATAATGTATTGTGAAAGTGACGGGCCCAAATCAGCAGCAGAGCCTGCACTTCTGCTGCCTTGCTGTCATTCAGTGATGAAAATATTACAGAACATTTAATACTATATGAACTAGAACAATATGCAATTTCAGGAGAAGCCACCTTATGACACTTCAATTTATTTAACATAAAAGACTGATGGTCCTATTGAAGTTCAAAGCTTGGAAAATTTTCAGGAAGGGCAATTTAAACTATTTAGGAAATGCTGTCCCTGAGCTTTACTATTTCACATTTAATCCAGGGTACTTCCTGAGATTGCTCATGAAGTCCCTTTTGCTGTGTGGACCGTCAACATCTCATAATAAAGAGGTAATACTATGTAGTGGTTAAGCATGCAGAGCTTGTGCCTTTTTTCCCATCTGTAAAATGGGGATAACAGTAGTACCTACCTCATTGGGTTGTGTGGATTAAATCAGTTAATATATACAACACGTAGAATAGTGAAAGACACAGAATAAGCTCTATATAAGTGTTTGCTATTATTATTATTACTTAAGTCCTTATTATGGAGATTATCTGCCTAGAGCGGCTCTGTCCAAAACAATAGTCTGCATAAAGTCTGGATTGTGTTAGAGAGGGAAAAGAGGGTGGCGAAGGAATTTTGTTCAATAAAGAGCCAGCAATATCTTGAAGGGACTGGTGGGGCATTTCCAGTTGGATGAGGTATGAGGTGGATGATCCACCTCATACCTCATCCAACTGGAAATGCCCCACCAGTCCCTTCAAGACCCTGTTAAAGTATCAACCCCCTTCACTTTCCCCACCCTCCTCCCAGTGGATAATCCCCACTGTTGTCTCAGCATTTTATTAGTCAGTTTCTGACTTATAGCAGTTATCATACTGCATTATATTATCTGTTTATGGGTCTCTCCCTCACTAAACTGTGGACTCCTTGAAGGCAGGGACTGGTGTAATTCAAGCAGTGTCTTGGTACACAGTAAGCCATTGATGCTCGTGGAATGGCAGACTATAGCTGAACAGATTTCTTTTTCCGGGTTGCCCTTCCTTGTGTTCATTTCCTTCCCTGCAGGTCTAGACTAAGGCCAGCCTTGACTGCTCTCAATTTGCCACTTGGCCAAAGGCCTAGACTCTCTGTGGTGGGGAGCTAAACATGCAAATGAAGTAATCATCAAAACCAAACCAAGGTGACCTGTGGAGATCGCTAGGGCAGAAGTGAAGAGTCAACTAGAATGACAGTACATCTTTGCCTTCCTGGAGTGGGGGTCCGTGTGGGGCATAGCCGTTCCCTATATGTCAGTACTTCAGCTAGACTGAAATCAAGAACAGGGCTGGTATCTACATGCCCTGTATTACCTCTTTTGTGAGGTCTTCTGAGATGTCCCCTGGCATACCTAACTGCTGGTACTCCTGTGCTTCACTGCAATTTGAACATCTCTGTTAAAGGACTAGTGATTTTATGGCATATCTGCTTCTCATCAGACTGAGACACATGAGGGCAGGAACTGTTAGGTTTCGGTTCTGTAGAGCTGCTTTCGGTAAATGGTTGTTGAATGAACAAATGAATCAGTTTATCTTTCTGATACTACTTCACTGATCTGTCCAAATGCCATTAAGAGGCATATTTTGTTACTTGTTTATCAGTCATCTTTTCTGCTTGTTTCAGCCTTCAGTAAACTGTGGAACTATTCTCTCTCACATAGTACCTGGCACATAGGGATAGTTCAACAGATAACTATTGAATTGAATGGCACCTAAGAGCAACACAGATGTAGGGTTCTTTTATTTTCTGAATGTATTTGGAATCAGGGATATGGGTCAGCAACCCATAGTGTGGTAGTCCTTTGGTGAGAGGGTCAGTGTGCCAACCTGTGCGGTTTAGAAGTAATTGGGGACAGTGACCACACACAGTCATCTAAAAATCAGGTAGCCCTATTGAACACCATCATCATCTCCATCTTCAGTTGTGTGTACAGCCAATTGTAATTACTGACGCATATAAGGTGGTCAAATCATGTTTGAGAACCTCCATTTGAAAAGTAAAAGAAGTATATGTTATATGTTAGAATGAGGGTTTTTTTTTTTTCATTCAGAGAGAAACAGAACTAAGAAAAATATCACAATATTTCAGAGAACTCAGTTTTTGAGAACTCTGGATGACCGAATTTTTACAATAGCTACCCAGCTCAGAGCAATTTTTGCATAGAATACCCATAGGGTATATAAGTTTCAGAAGATCATCATTTAGCCTAGTGCCTAGTATGATACCAGTCACTGTAGAAAATTTGACAGATTGATGATGCACGGCCTTTGCCCCCAAAGAATTTGCATTTTAATTGGTGATCTTATGTTATATCTGCAGTGGTGGTAAGCAACTTGGAAGAATATAAAATATAAAGCTAAACTGTCTATTAAGTGCATGTGGAGGCATTCAGAGGAGACATGCTAAGGGTGGGGTACATCAAGGAATGCTCTGTGATGATAGCAGTAGATGAGTGGAAATTAAAGTCAAAGTGGGAGGGTGGGGGGACCTAGGAATGAAAGTAAAAGTGAACCTGAGGTGTTGATAATGGCATATCTTGACTGGATTATTCATTAATTCATCAGCTGAAATCTATGTGACCAACTACATTGGGCCAGACCCTATGATGGATACTAGGAACACAGAGATACATAGGACATGGTCCCTGCTTTTGGTGTACTATAGGGACACACAAGGAGTGCCTTTCTTGATTGACCATAGAGTTAAATGTCTCAGAGCTGCAATGCAGGTGTAGAATCCTTTCAGGCTGACTGCTGAACATTGAGGTGGTAATATTTGGAGAGGAAGGACCTTGATTAAAAATGAGAATTTTTTAGACTAGAGCTTTCCCCATTAAAACTCTTCTTCACACCATTTTTGGGATTGTTGTGATCTATTAAGTTTTCTTGTCCATATAACTGGTGGCTGGCCGCAGACAGTATCATGGAATATTGACCATAAGGTTAAATGTTCTATAAAGTAAAACTATTGTTAAAAAGTCACTTGTGTTGTCTAATCACCTGCATGTGTTAGTTATTGATCTTGCTAGCTTGCAATTTATAAATGTATTTTTAAAAACAAGAATTCATTAGGTAGATTTCCTTTTCCCTCCCTCCCTCTCTCCCTTCCTTCCTTCCACTGTGTCAATAATTTTAAGATAAGAAAAGAGATATACAAAAGATCTATTATAGAACATTGATGTCCAGTTTAGTCCCTTATTTTTTTTTGCAATCAGAAGATAAAGTAGGAAGATAACTGGAATCAGTTTGTGATAGAGATGAAAAAAAGAAACTGATGATGATTGCAAACCTCACACCAAAATTATGCTTATATACCTGACACCCAAATTATGCAGATTGAGACCACATAAAACACATGGTATAATGTTTCTCTAGGCATAACTTGTTTGGTGTTTGTTTAAAGCCCTTAGATATAAGACTGGCTCTGGAGATACTTTGTCTCTCATAATCACATTCTGAATATGCCCTACCCTCACTTGAGGTTTTCATGCAGAGTTTCAAACAAATAAGCAAAAATTCCTTATGTGATACGGTGGTGTGGAGTGTAGGCTTTGGCTCTAAGTTTGTGATGGGATTGGTGTAGTGTTAGCATGAAAATAATCACATACTTGGCAGCAATTTCTCTGAGGCTATTAGACATGAATAAACAGAAATATTGATGTTTGCAAGTTTCCTTTGGCAGTATGGTGTAAATGATGTCACTCACATCCTTTCTTTTCATTTTCTGTCTTTGTAAACTCAGTGACCTCAGAGATCATCCCACTATTCCTTCTATAGTTGATGAACTGAGTCCTGGAGACTATAAAGGACCTGCTGAAGGTTTTTGGCATATCCAAGTATACCTTCTGGAAATACATTCCATTGATCATATTGCTTGCTCTTTAGAACTATCTGATGAGGTGGCTGGCAAGATGGCCAAATAGGACCACCTCCAGTCTGCAGCTCCCAATGAGATCAACGCAGAAGCTGGGTGATTTCCGCATTGCCAACTGAGGAACCTGGCTAATCTCGTTGGGACTGGTTAGACAGTGGGTGTAGCCCATGGAGTGCAAACCTCACTCAGGAAGCAGAGTGGAGTGTTGCTTTACCCTGGAAGCACAGCGGTTTGGGGAACTTCCCTCCCCAGCCAAGGGAAAGCCATGAGGGACTGTGACCTGAGAAACAGTGCATTCAAGCCCAGATACTACACTTTTCTCATGGTTTTCACAACCTGCAGACCAGGAGATTCCCTGAAACACCAGGGCCCTGGGTTTCAAGCACAAAACAGGCACCTGTTTAGGCAGACGCTGAGCTAGCTGCAGGAGTTTTTTTTTTCATACTCTGGTGCCTGGAATACCAGAGAGAGAAAACCATTCACTACCCTGGAAAAGGGCCTGAAGCCAGAGTGCCAAGTGGTCTAGCTCAGCAGATCCCACCCCCACAAAGCCCAGCAAGCTAAGATCCATCAGCTTGAAATTCTCACTGCCAGCACAGCAGTCTGAAGATGACCTGGGACACTCCAGCTTGGTGTGGGGAGGGGTGTCCAACATTACTGAGGCTTGAGTAGGTGGTTTTCTTCTCACAGTGTAAACAGAGCCGCCAGGAAGTTCAAACTGGGCAGATCCCACCCCAGCTCCCTAAACCCACTATAGCCAGATTGCCTCTTTAGCTTCCTCCTCTCTAGGCAGGGCATCTCTGAAAGAAAGGTAGCAGCTCCAGTCGGGGGCTTATAGATAAAACTCCCATCTCTCTGGGACAGAGAACATGGGAGAAGGGGCAGCTGTGGGCACAGCTTCAGCAGACTTAAATGTTCCTGCCTGCTGGCTCTGAAGAGAGCAGCAGATCTCCCAGCACAGCGTTCGAGCACTGCTATGGGACAGATTACCTCCTCAAGTGGGTCCCTGACCCCTGTTCCTCCTGATTCGGAGAGACCTCCCAGCAGGGGTCAACAGACACCTCAAACAGGAGAGGTCCAGCTAGCATCTGGCAAGTGCCCTCTGGGACAAAGCTTCCAGAGTAAGGAACAGGCAGCAATCTTTGCGATTCTTCAGCCACTGCTGGTGATACCCAGGCAAACAGGGTCTGGAGTGGATCTCTAGCAAACTCCAGCTGACCTGCAGCAGAGGGTCCTCACTGTTAGAAGGAAAACTAACAAACGGAAAGGAATAGCATCAACATCAACAAAAAGGATGTCCACACAAAAACCCCATCTGAAGGTCACCAACTTCAAAGAACAAAGGTAGATAAATCCATGAAGATGAGGAAAAACCAGCACAAAAAGGCTGAAAATTCCAAAAACCGGAACACCTCTTCTCCTGCAAAGGATCACCGCTCCTCGCCAGCAAGGGAACAAAACTGGAGAGAAAATGAGTGTGATGAATTGACAGAAATAGGCTTCAGAAGGTGGGCAATAACAAACTCCTCTGAGCTAAAGGAGCTCTAACTCAATACAAGCAAGCTAAGAACCTTGAAAAAAGATTAGACGAATTGCTAACTAGAATAACCAGTTTTCAGAAGAATATAAATGACTTGATGGAGCTGAAATACACAGCATGAGAACTTTATGAAGCATACACAAGTATCAATAGACGAATCAATCAAGTAGAAGAAAGGATATCAGAGATTGAAGATCAACTTAATGAAATAAAGCATGTACACAAGATTAGAGAAAAAGGAATGAAAAGGAACAAACAAAGCCTCCAGGAAATATGGGACTATGTGGAAAGACCAAACCTACATTCGATCGATGTACCTGAAAGTGACAGGGAGAATGAAACCAAGTTAGAAAACACTCTTTAGGTTATTATCCAGGACAACTTCCTCAACCTAGCAAGACAAGTCAACATTCAAATTCAGGAAATACAGAGAACACCATAAAGATAATCCTGGAGAAGAGCAACCCCAAGACACAATCGTCAGATTCACCAAGGTTGAAATGAAGGAAAAAATGTTAAGGGCAGCCAGAGAAAGGTCAGGTTACCCACAAAGGGAAGCCCATCAGACTAACAGCAGATCTCTCTGCAGAAACCCTATAAGACGGAAGACAGTAGGGGCCAATATTCAACATTCTTCAAGGAAAGGATTTTTAAACCAGAATTTCATATCCAGCCAAACTAAGCTTCATAAGTGAGGGAGAAGTAAAATCCTTTACAGACAAGCAAGTGCTAAGAGATTTTGCCACCACCAAGCCTGCCTTACAAGAGCTCCTGAAGGAAGCACTAAATATGGAAAGGAAAAATTGGTACCAGCCACTGGAAAAATATACCAAATTGTAAAGATTATCGACACTATGAAGAAACTGCATCAACTATGGGCAAAATAACCAGCTAGCATCATAATGACAGGATCAAATACACATATGACAATATTAACCTTAAATGTAAATGGGCTAAATGCCCCAATTAAAAGACACAGACTGGCAAATTGGATAAAGGGTCAAGACCCATTCATGTGCTGTATTCAGGAGACCTATCTCACTTACAAAGACACACATAGGCTCAAAATAAAGGGATGGAAGAATGTCTCCAAAGCAAATGGAAAGCATAAAAAAGCAGGGGTCACAATCCTAGTCTCTGATAAAACAGACTTTAAACCAATGAAGATCAAAAGAGACAAACAAAGGGCATTACATAATAATAAAGGTATCAATGCAAAAAGATTTAATTATCATAAATATATATGCACCCAATACAGGAGCACCCACATTTATAATGCAAGTTTTTCGAGACCTACAAAGAGACTTAGACTCCCACACAATAATAGTGGGAAACTTCAATACTCCACTGTCAATATTAGACAGATCAACAAGATAGAGTATTAACAAGGATATTCAGGCCTTGAACTCAGCTCTGGACCAGGCAGACCTAATAGACATGTACAGAACTCTCTACTCCCAATCAACAGAACATACATTCTTCTCAGCACCACATCACACTTATTCTAAAATTGACCACATAATTGGAAATCAAATACTCCTCAGGAAAGGCAAAAGAACGTAAATCATAAAAAAGTCTTTCAGGCTACAGTGCAATCAAATTAGAACTCAGGATTAAGAACCTCACTCAAAACCACATAACTACATGGAAACTCAACAACCTGCTCCTGTATGACTACTGGGTAAATAACAAAATTAAGGCAGAAATAAATAAGTTCTTTGAAATCAGTGAGAACAAAGACACAACCTACAAGAATCTCTAGGACACCGCTAAAGCAGTGTTTAGAGGGAAATTTATAGCACTAAATGCCCACAGGAGAACGTGGGAAAGATCTAAAATTGACGCTCTAACATCACAATTAAAATAACTAGAGAAGCAAGAGCAAACAAATTCAAAAGCTAGCAGAAGACAAGAAATAACTCGGATCAGAGCAGAAATGAAGGAGATAGAGACACGAAAAACCCTTCCAAAAATCAGTGAATCCAGGAGCTGGTTTTTTGAAAAGAGTAACAAAATAAACCACTAGCCAGACTAATAAGAAAAGAGAGAAGAATCAAATAGACACAATAAATATGATAAAGTGTGTATCATGACTGATCCCACAGAAATACAAACTACCATCAGACAATACTATAAACACTGCTATGCAAATAAACTAGAAATTATAGAAGAAATGGATTAATTCCTGGACACATACACCATCCCAAGACTAAACCAGGAAGAAGTAATCCATGAATAGACCAATAAGAAGTTCTGAAATTGAGGCAGTAATTAATAGCCTGCTAACCAAAAAAAAAAGCTGAGGACCAGACGGATCCACATCCAAATTCTACCAGAGGTACAAAGAGGAGCTGGTACCATTCCTACTGAAACTATTCCAAACAATAGAAAAAGAGGGACTCCTCCCTAACTGATTTTATGAGTCCAGCATCATCCTGCTCCCAAAACCTGGCAGAGACACACCAAAAAAGAAAATTTCAGGCCGATATCCCTGATGAACATCAATGCAGAAATCCTCAATAAAATACTGGCCAACCAAATCCAGCAGCACAACAAAAACTTATCCACCATGATCAAGTTGGCTTCATCTCTGGGATGTAAGGCAGGTTCAATATATGCAAATCAGTAAACATAATCTGTCACATAAACAGAACCAATGACAAAAACCACATGATTAACTCAATAGATGCAGAAAAGGCCTTTGATAAAATTTAACACCACTTCATGATAAAAACTCAATAAACTAGGTATTGATGGAACATATCTCAAAATAATAATAGCTATTTGTATCAAACCCACAGCCAATATCATACTGAATGGGCAAAAGATGGAAGAATTCTCTTTGAAAACCAGAAGAAGGCAAAGATGTCCTCTCTCACCATTTTGATTTACCATAGTATTGGAAGTTCTGGCCAGGGCAATCAAGAAAGAGAAGGAAATAAAGTGCATTTAAATAGGAAGAATGAAAGTCAGATTGTCTCTGTTTGCAGATGACATGATTGCATATTTAGAAAAACCCATCATCTCAGCCCAAAATCTCCTTAAAGCTGATAAGCAACTTCAGCAAAGTCTCAGAATACCAACATAATGTGCAAAAATCACAAGCATTCTGATATAGCAATAATAGACAGACAGCCAAATCACGAGTGAACCTGCATTCACAATTGCTACAAAAAGAATAAAATACCTAGGAATACAACTTACCAGGGATGTGAAGGACCTCTTCAAGGAGAACTACAAACCACTGCTCAAGGAAATAAAAGAGGACACAAGCAAATGGAAAAACATTCCATGCTTATGGATAGGAAGAATCAACACCGGAAAAATGGTCATACTGCCCAAAGTAATTTAAAGATTCAGTGCTATCCCCATCAAACTACCACTGAGTGTTTTCACAGATTTAGAAAAAACTACTTTAAATTTCATTTTGAACATAAAAAAAGAGCCCTTACAGTCGAGACAATTGTAAGCAAAAAGAACAAAGCTGGAGGCATCACGCTACCTGACTTCAAACTATACTAGAAGGCTACATTAACCAAAACAGCATGGTGCTGGTACCAAAACAGATATATAGACCAATAGAACAGAACAGAGACCTCAGAAATAACACATTTGACAACCATCTGATCTTTGTCAACCATCGACAACCATCTGATCTTTGACAAACCAGACAAAAACAAGCAATGGGGAAAGGATACCCTATTTGATAAATGATGTTGTGAAAACTGACTAGTCACATGCAGAAAACTGAAACTGGACCCCTTCCTCATACTGTATACAAAAATGAACTCAAGATGGATTAAAGACTTAAATGTAAAACCTAAAACCATAAAAACCCTAGAAGAAAACCTAGGCAATACCATTCAGAACATAGGCAATGGCAAAGACTTCATGACTAAAACACCAAAAGCAATGGCAACAAAAGCCAAAATTGATAAATGTGATCTAATTAAACTAAGGAGCGTCTGCACAGCCAAAGTCATCAGAGTGAACATGCAACCTACAGAATGGGAGAAAATTTTCATAAACTATTCATCTGACAAAGGGTTAATATCCAGAATCTACAAGGAACTTAAACGAATGTACAAGAAAAAAACAAACAAACCCATCAAAAAGTGGGCAAAGGATATGAACAGACACTTCTCAAAAGAAGATATTTATGCAGCCAACAAACATATGAAAAAAACCTCATCATCACTGGTCATTAGAGAAATGCAAATCAAAACCACAATGAGATACCATCTCACACCAGTTAGAATAGTGATCATTAAAATGTCAGGAACCAACAGATGCTGGAGAGGATGTGCAGAAATAGTAATGCTTTGACATTGTTGTTGGGAGTGTAAATTAGTTCAACCATTGTGGAAGACAGTGTGGTGAATCCTCAAGGATCTAGAACTACAAATACCATTTGACCCAGCAATCCCATTACTGGGTATATACCCAAAGGATTATAAATCATTCTACTATAAAGACACATGCATACATATGTTTACTGCAGCACTGTTCACAGTAGCAAAGACTTGGAACCAACCCAAATGCCCATCAGTGATAGACTGGATAAAGAAAATGTGGCACATATACACCACAGAATACTATGCAGCCATAAAAAAGGATGAGTTCATGTCCTTTGCAGGGACATGGATGAAGGTGAAAACCATCATTCTCAGCAAACTAACATGGGAACAGAAAACCAAACACCACACGTTCTCACTCATAATTGGGAGTTGAACAATGAGAACACATGGACACAAGGAGGGGAACATCACACACTGGGGCCTGTCTGGGGTGGGGTGCTAGGGGAAGGATAGCATTAGGAGAAATACCTAATGAAGGTGATGGGTTGATGAGTGCACAAACCACCATGGCACGTGTATACATATGTAACACATAGGTATTCTGCACATATATCCTAGAACTGAAAGTGTAACAATAAAAATAAGAATAATAATAAAGAATAAGTTCTACACTGGAGAAATCAAAGTCAAGGATGATGAAGAAGCCCTGATGACATTGTTTGACGTCATTCAGATTTGAAGCCAGGTCTACTTTTCTCCTTTCAGGTATGCAAATCAGTGTTATGATAACCAGTACTAGTATTACTACTGCCACCACTATAATCGCCACCACCGTTATTATTTCTATTAGTATTTGGATTAAAGTCTGTTATATCAAATTAACTCAACAACTCTAAAATTTTCCTTAAATTTTTTAAGGAAAGTCCAGTCTAAGGATGCTGTGTATTAGATTCCAGAAACAGTATGTTCAAGCAGTGCCATGAATTTAAGTTGGAATGACTGAGCACAGCATGGTTATTTGGTATGTCTTTTTCCTCTAGAATATCCCCCCAAAATATTCCAAATAAGGAATCATACTTTGTGAACAACCAAAACTGAAGTATTTATGATAACATTAAGGTGGGGGCTGACGACTCTGAAATTTGCAGGACAGACTTGCAGGCTGGAAATTCAGACGGGGTTTTCATGTGGTGGTTTTGTGGAGAATTTCTTCTATGTTAGGGAACCTGTTTTTGCTCATAAGGTTTCCAACTGATTGGATGAGGCCCATGTACATTATGGAGATTAATCTTTTTTTCATAAGGTCTGCTGATTTAAATCTTAAAGCACATCTAAAAGTACCTTTAGCCAGGTGCAGTGGCTCACACCTGTAATCTCCACACTTTGAGATCCAAGGCAGGTGGATTACTTAAGAACAGGAGTTTGAGAGCAGCTCAGGCAACATAGCAAGACCTTGTCCCTACCAAAACTTAACAGATTTTGCGGGCATCATGAGAGGTTCCTGTAGTCCTAGCTACTCAGGCAGCTGAGGTGGGAGGATTGCTTAAGCCCAGGAGGCTGAAGCTGCAGTGAGCCAAATTGCACCACTGCGCTCCAGCCTGTGTGACAGAGTGACAAATAACTAACTAACTAACTTGTCTCAAATAACTAACTAATTAACTAAATTAATAAATGGGAGTATTCTATTATATACCTTCACAGGAACATTTGGACTGGTGTTTGAAGTACTGTGTACTTGTAGCTTAGCCAAGTTGATAAATAAAGTTATTCATCACATTAGTAAAGAGCTACTTAATATTATTTTCTCTTATCTGTACTTTAAATAAAACAAGAATGGTTGCAAAATTGAAAAAAAATTATAGGAGCAGGCTTAAAACACCTAGATTGCTGTGAATAGGGTATTAAGGGAGATTCTGGGGAGGGCTCAAAAGAAAAGAAGACTAGATAAAGTCTGGAGCTTTTTAGGGATTTCTTAAGTGGTTGTGATTAGAATGCTGGTAGAAATATGGACTTTAAAGGCCATTCTGACAAACTCTCTGATGGAAATGAGAAACAAGGTATTGGAGACTGTAATAAATGGCATCCTTATTATACAGTTGCAACGAACTTGGCAGAATTGTGTCCATGTCCTAGAATTTTATGGAATGCAGAAAATGATGAACTAGGATATCTGGCAGAAGAAATATCTAAGCAGCATACCATTCAGGATAATGATTGGCTACTTTTGACCACATAAAGTGAGATGTGAAAGGAAATAAATGACTTAAAGATGAAATTTATAATTAAAAGAGAGTAGCAGAACAGAAAGATTTAGAAATTCTGCAGCCTGCCACATAAAGACTGAAAAAGCTTGTAATTGCAAGAGTGTGGCCAAATGACCATTTGTAAAAGAGATTGATATGGCTAGAAGGGAGCCAGGTGCTAGCCATCAGGACAATGGGAGAAAAAAAACTGAAAGCACTCTGGATATTTTTGGAAAGGAAATGACTATCCTATGCTTGTCCTATCATTGTATTTTGGAAGTACATAACATCTTTTGAGTTCAGAAGCTCAGTGCTAGAGGGAATTTGTCTCAGGATGAATCATGCCTTGAGTTTCAGATTAGACTCTGGACTTTGGACTTTTGAGTTGGTGCTTGATATGATTTGGCCGTGTCCCCACCCAAATCTCGTCTTGAATTATAGCTCCCATAATCTACATGTGTTGTGAGAGGGACTCAGTGGGAGGTAACTGAATCATGGGGGTGGTTTCTCCCATGCTATTCTTGTGACAGTAAGTTATCACAAGATCTGATGGTTTTATAAGGGGCTTCCCCCTTTGCTTGGTTGTCATTCTTATCTTTCCTGCTGCCATGTGAAGAAGGACATGTTTGCTTCCCCTTCCGCCATGACTATAAGTTTCCTGAGGCCTCCCAAGCCATGCTGAACTGTAAGTCAATTAAAACTTTCCTTTATAAAGTACCTGGTCTTGGATATGTCTTTATTAGCAGTGTGAGACTGGACTAATACAGGAAATTGGTACCATAGAGAGTAGAGTACTGCTGTAAAGATAGCCAAAAATGTGGAAGCAACTTTGGAACTAGATAACAGGCAGAGGTTAGAACAATTTGGATGGCTCAGAAGAAGACAGGAAAATGTGGGAAAGTTTGGAACTTCCCAGAGACTTGCTGAATGTCTTTAGCCAAAATGCTGATGGTGATATGGACAGTGAAGTCCAGGCTGAGATGGTCTCAGATGCAGATATGGAACTTTTTGAGAACTGGAGGAAAGGTTGCTCTTGCTACGCAAAGAGACTGGTGGCATTTTGCCCCTGCCCTAGAAATCTGTGGAACTTTGAACTTGAGAAAGATGATTTAGTGTATCTGGCAGAAGAAATTTCCGTGCAGCAAAGCATTCAAGAGGATAGAAGAACATAACAGTTTGAAAAATTTGCAGCCTAACTATGTGATAGAAAAGAAAGCTCCATTTTCTTGGGAGAAAGTCAATTCTGGTGCACAAATTTGCATAAGTAATGAAGAGCAGAATGTTAATCACTGAGATAATGGGGAAAATGTCTCCAGGGCATGTCAGAGACCTTCATGACAGCCCTTCCCATCACAGGCTTAGGAGGAACAAATGGTTTCATGGGCCAGGTCCAGGGCCCTTCTGTTGTGTACAGCCTAGGGACTTACTGTCTGCATCCCAGCCACTCTAGCTGTGGGTAAAAGGGACCAAAGTACAGCTCACACCGTGGCTTTAGCAGGTGCAAGCCCCAAGCCTTGGCAGTTTACATTTGATGTTGAGTCTGTAGGTACACAGAAGTCAAGAATTGAGGTTTAGGAACTTCTGCCTGGATTTCAGAGGATATGTGGAAACAACTTGATGTCAAGGCAGAAGTCTGCTGCAGGGATGGTGCCCTCATGAGGAACCTATGACTAGGGCAGTGCAGAAGGGAAATGTGGGGTCAGAGCACCCACACAGAGCCTGCCTTGGGGGGCACTGCCTAATTGAGCTGTGAGAAGGGGGCCACCGTCCTCCAGACTCCAGAGTGGTAGATCTAGATCTGCTGACAGTTTGAACCATGTGCCTGGAAAAGCCACAGACACTCAATGCCAGCCCATGAAAGCAGCCAGGAGTGGGGCTGTACCCTGCAAAGCTACGGGGGCAGAGCTGCCCAAGACCGTGGGAGCCCACCTCTTGCATCAACATTCCCTGGATGTGAGATAGAGTCAAAGGAGATCATTTTGGAATGTTAAGTTTAATGACTGCCCTAATGAATTTTGGACTTGCATGATACCTGTAGCCCATTTGTTTTGGCCAATTTCTCCCATTTGGAATGGGTGTGTTTACCCAATGCCTGTACCTCCGTTGTATCTAGGAAGTAACTAACTTGCTTTTGATTTTACAGGCTCATACGCAGAAGGGACTTTCCTTGAATCAGATGAGACTTTGCACTTGGACTTTTGGATTAATGCTAGAATGAGCTAAGACTCTGGGGGACTGTTGGAAGGGCATGATTGTGTTTTAAAATGTGAGGACATGAGATTTGGGAGGGGCCAGTCATAGAATGATGTGGTTTGGCTGTGTCCCTACACAAATCTCATCTTGAATTGTAGTTCCCATAATCCCCACGTGTCATGTGAGGGACCCACTGGAGGTAATTGAATCATGGAGGCAGTTATTCTCATGCTATTCTGGTGATAGTAAGTTTTCACAAGATCTGATTGTTTTATAAGGAGTTTCCCCCTTTGCTTGGTTCTCATTCTTCTCTCTCCTGCTGCCATGTGAAGAAGGATGTGTTTGCTTCACTTCTGCCATTATTGTAAGTTGCCTGAGTCTTCCCAAGCTATACTGAAGTGTGCGTCAATTAAACCTCTTTTTTTTAAATAAATTACCCAGTATGTTTTTATTAGCATGTGAGAATGGACTAATACAGTGCTGAAATAAATTAAGGCTTTAAGGCTATTTGGGTGGAATGAATATATTTTGTATATAAAAAGGACATGATTTGGGGGGCATACAGGGGTGGAATTCTGTGGTTTGAATACCCCCATGCAAAATTCATGTTGAAATTTAATTCTCAATGCAACAGTGTTGGGACGTGAGGCATAATTGGAAGTATTTAGGTTATGAGGGTCTTACAGATGCCAGATACCATGACACTGGATTTCCTACCCTCTAGAACCATGAGCTAAATAAACTTATTTTCTTTATAAATCACTCAGTCTCTGATATTTTGTTATAACCACATAAAACAGACTAAGATACCCTCCTTAAAACCTATTGTAAACATTTCACTTTTCCATATGAAACACTCCTACAATTCCTCATTACTTAAAAGATAACATCCAAGCTCCTTATCATGATACATGAATCCCTTCATGATCTGGCCCAACCTCAGTTTCCATCCTCCCTGTTACCTTCACATATGCTTCCCAAACTCATCATCCTCTTTTATGCTTCTGTGCCTTTGCAAATGATATACCCTCTGCATTTCAATTTGGAAAACTCCTATTCACCCAGTAAGACTCACATCAAATATCATCCCTTCTGAGAAGCCTCCCTTGAGCAATTATTTTATATAAACTAATATCTCCTTCCTTTTCTGTTCCTCTAATACATTGTGCATAAGTCAGTGGAAACACCTGATAAAGTATACTGTCTCCCTTACTGGACTATGAGCTCTTCGAGAGTAATTTGTATATGCCTTGTACTTGGCATAGTTGCTGGCATATAGGAACATTTGATAAATGTTTATGGGAAAGTGGCAAGTTTAATTTAATTAAGATAAGATGTATTCTAATTACAGTAATAAAGATAAGCAAAAATCAAGTCAGCAAATACATGCATGCATGTACACACACATGTCAATGTCACTCATCTTAACTCACCCTGGGTAACTTTTTCTTTCTGAAATCTGAGATATTAATGTTGGCAACATCTGAAAATGAGGACATCTCACTCAGTGATATGGTAATAACAGTGTGCCAGATGAGTTATATCAAACAAAGCCAATACATGAAATACATGGCCAGGTGTCAAAACCTCAACTGACCGTGATCCTTCATGAGTGATACATAATGATAAAGATCACCAGTGTCTCTGGAGTCCCAGCTTAAAATCTCAGAGCACATAAGTGATAACTGCACTGATAAGCCACAAGATTGATCCAGAAAATATATATGGCATCGTTCATCAGCCCACAAAGTCAGACACATTCCACTTAGCAAAAATGTGGGACAATGTGAAAATGTACATGCCATATCCTACTTAAAAGAAAAAGGCATAAGACCCCTCTCAAACAGATTTGCAAACTATAATAGTGCAACTTTACCAGAATATAAGCTACAATATCTATCATTTCAAAAACCATGCAATTGTAGTTAAAGAGAAGACATCATATTTCACAAATATAAGACTCTGGAGTTGAAAATGAAAACCAGGACACTATTTCACACTCAATTGATTAAATATTAGAGGAAGGTTTACAGATGGATGCTATTTCATTTAAAACCTTTCATGAATTGAACGATTTTTCAAGACAGTTTCATACATAATAGTCAAGATGCCAAGTCTCCAAATCCAAGCAAGTGTTGTGTAAACAGAATTGTGGATGTTTCATCAATATAACCATTCAATCAAGGTTTAATAAGGTGCAGGTTTTGGTACCCTATAGTTATGAGTGGCCTATAGCTATGTCAGATAAAATTCCAAAAACTCTCTTTCTTCCTAGATCTTTCAGAAAGTCAATTTCAAATACACGTAGTATTTTTAAATATATTCTTTTTTATTTTACAACAAAATAAAAAAGCGTCTTCTATGTGATAAATAACAATTTTTTATTACTTCCCTACCTTATGTACAGCAACAAGAATATGTTAATATCTATGTTAGATAAATGTTGAGGGGGGAAAAGAGGGCTGTTGAAGAAAAAATCCAGTAAAAGCATTCTACATAAAGTTAAAATAATAAAATACAAATTATATATTATTTACAGATAGCTACAAGTGTAGTAGCAATATTACAACATTCATGAAAGGTATTCATGCTAAATTGAGAAACCTGGTACCCTCTTGGCAAGAAGGAAGGGAGTATCAGTGAGGGATACGTAAGAAGCTTTAACTCCGTCAGTAATGTTTTACTAAGTTAAGTGGTGGGTCTATGAGTACTCCCTGGATTATTCACCATAGCATCCGATTTTTTATCTGAAATACATCTAGTAATTTTTAAACTCCATGCTAGTAGTCATTTTTTGAATTTCTTTTATAGGACATAACTGAAAATATAAGATGCTCATGCCCATGTCATTGAACTGAGAGACATTCTTTCTTATTAAAGAGAATTGTATCAAGACATGAAGTCTGAAGTTATTGCTGTAATGGAGTAGACAGTGTTCTGATTACAAATAAAGAATAATATTAACAGCCAAAATATATCCAACACTCACTATGTGACTGGCATTGTGTTAAGCACTTTACACAAATTATCTTCTTTAATTTTCATAAAAGCCCACAACAGGAGGTACTAGTATTGGTCATGTATCATACAGAGTGAAGCTGATGATCCAAGAGGTTAGGGAAGTTTTATAAGGTCATACACCTCATAAGGGTTGGGCAGATAACTCCCCATTTTTCTCTTGCTCTTCACCACGTCTTCGTGCTGTGTTCCCAAATATCCAATGCTAGAACGTAAGGTGTCTTTGTATGAATTAGAAAAAGGTAATCCCTCTGGAAGGGTATAGCTTCTCGCCAGCTGCCAAAAGCACTGTCTGAATATCAGCCCCACTGACCCTGAAGGGCAGACATCCTTGTGCAATGGTCCTGTCTCCAGCTCCCCTTGCTTATTTCTGGCCTAGGCAGAAGAAGCATGCTTGCTTGCATGCTTGCTTGTATTTTTTAAAGAGACAGGATCTTGCTCTGTTGCCCAGGCTAGAATACAGTGGTGCAATTACAGCTCGAACTCCTGGTCTCAAGAGATCCTCCCACCTCAGCGTCCCAAAGAGCTAGGATTACAAGCATGAGACACTGTGCCTGGCCCTGCCTTCTACCTAGAACCTAGAAATCCCTTTCATGAATTTGGCCTGATTGGAGTATAAACAAATTGTCCAAAATGCCTTGGGAACTACAATGTCCCTAGGTATCAAAAATATTCCAGATGCCTCACCAGTGAGCCACCAGGATCAGTGAGAGCATCTAAAAGAGATCAAGTTGATTGTCTCCATATAATCTTGCCTTCTCAGTGCGCAACCATGACAGCAAGAGGCCGGTTTTCCTCTCCCAGCAGCATGGAGGGCAAGGACCTGGGCTTTTGTGGTGCATATGTATGCTTTCAGGGCGTGGCTTTCAAACTGCATTTGATGACCTACAAGGGATTCAAAGAGGTACCTCAGGGGCCATCATGAAATTGTAGGATTTCAAGGGAATACGCCCTATTCCCACCTGAACTCCATGCAGCTTGGCCCTTATCTTTCATGGAGTTTGTGTAAAATTTCCTTTGAACAAAGAGACCTATTGTGAAAACCACAGCATTAATTAAAGTATAAACACCATTTCCCTAAGTCCCTTCAGTCCACCCTCTGTCTTGCCTAGACCCTAACCCTAAACACTGTTTCTTTACATATTTTAGCTCCATCACCACCCCTCCCTCAGCAAGCTAAGCCTTTCTCATTTGTGCTAATGCATCTATTCACCACTGCTAGCATGATATTTCTAAAAGCACACATCACAATTATTTCCTGCATACAGCTTTTGAAGTTGAAACTACCCAGCCAGGCCTACCAATTCTGCTGGGATCTGGTCTTTGCCCTCTTCCTAACTTAGTCTCTTGCTACCCAATTCCCAGATACCTGCATTCTCTATGCCAAAGTAATTGTCATTCCTCAGCATAACATGCCCTCATAAACCACTGGGACTTTGCAGGTGCTAGTCTTTCTGCCTGAAATGTCCTGTCCCAACGTATTCCATGGGGAATTCATATCCATCCTTCAAGATTCAGCAAAATGTCATTGCTTTCATAAAACCTTCCTTGACTGTGCCTCAGCTTTCACACTTTGGCAGCTTAGTGGCTCCCTCCTTTATGCTTCCAACCACATTGTACTCTCATGTTTCTTGCCACAATATGCTGTAAATATCTATTTGTGAGGCTGCCTAGCTAATTCTCTGGATATGTCTTAGCACTACCTATAAAGTCCCAAAGACATTGGCCTGAGATTCAAGGCTGTCCCTACCAATCTAGCTTCAACTCAAATTGCTAACCTGACCTTCCATCATTTTCCTTCCCAAGCCTTAGACTCCAGGAAAAAAGCTCCTTCTCACTGTTAGCCAACATATCACATGATTTCTCAACTATGTGACAGCTACCTCCATCTCCTCCCATCTCTTCATGTATAGATCCTACCTATCTGCTGAAGTCCAGCTCTAATTTCCCTCTTCCAGGAAGCCTTCCCTGAGTCGCTTAGCAGGAATAAATTTCCTCCCTTCGGAATTCCCACAGGCCCTTGAAAACATCTTTACACTTGATTTATCCTGAGCAGCCAACGGGATTATGAGATCCTAGCCAGCAAGGTTGTGCCCTATACATCTTTGTGTCCCCAGAGCTGACAGCGAGTATCCAGTGCAAGTTTGCTGAAAGAATAAGGATGCATTCTTGGGGCTATTTTTAAAGAAGAATCCTTATTAGAAACACGAGAAATGCAAATTATAGTTTTTGTTCCTTTTGCCTCCTTAAGAAAACTATTATTAGATGTGTAATTTCTTTTAGGTTGTACAACAGAGTGCCCCAAAATACTGAAAAAACTGGTGAAAGAAACAAGTGCAAGAGAATAGGGGAAAGAGGATACCTCTTGATGGGAGGCTCTAATCCAGCTCTCTACCATATGCTCTTAGACTATAATCTTCCTTCATCAGAAATGGGATGTGAACAGATCCTGTGCCCCAGTCAGGGCTCTTCCTTGCTGTCTTGTTTGTCTGCATGCTTGTCTCCTTATCTCCTGTAGTAATGACTTTCAATTTGTAAAAAGAAAAAGAAATCAATTTAATTTCTAAATCGGATGCTTTTTCTAAAATACAGAAGCATTAATAACAAATCAGCATACGCATTATTCAATAGCTTCCTGAGTAGGCCTGAGGCCTTATCACAGACATGTGAAAGAGCGTGCTAATTGTTTTCTTTTCAATGTGTGATTTACAAATTAATGAATAAATTAGAATGCTAATGACTCTGTACAAGAAAACAATGGATTATCTTCTCTACTTTGTGATTATGACATTGCTTTGACATGCAGCTTATTCATAAACTTTTCAAGAGTAAAAGATGTGCATTCTTCTATGATTTTCCTTTATAAACTTTCAAGTTGCTTCAATGTGAATGGTTATTTCTTTTTGCAAAAATTTTAAAAACTGAAAAGTATACCTTGAATGTGTTTTGTCCCCAGTGGATCCTCAATAAATACAGTTGTTTAAAACTAGCTTCATCAAGATGTGATTCCAACATAAAAACTCAAATATGACTCTATATTTCTATTTTATTTGTATTAAATTCCCTGCTCTTCCATAAAATTCCCATATACTTTCACAAACATTTGAAATGATTTTAAGATGTTTTAGCTCTTAAATATCAGGACCCAAAACCAATCTGAGTGGAAAGTTAATATGTGATGAATTTGATAGCTCTTGGGCTATTCCTGCAGCAGGCTGGAAGGCCAATTAACTCTTTGTGGCCAGCAAGTCATCTGGGGAGATGACAATCAGCCAAGCCAACAGCCTTGTTTCCTGATTCAAACGTGTGGCTAATGTCCAAATTCCTATTCACATTGGCTTACATTTTCCATTTCTTTCTTCCCCTTGACCTCTCTTCATTTTCTACCCTTGCATAATCCAGCTTCCACTTTCTTAGCTCTTAGCACACACCATATTTGATCCATCCTAGGATTCCAAGGTTCTGGTGAACATTTACACAAAGCTCTAAAGACAAAAATCTTTAAAGAAGAAACAGTATCAACGTTCCACTATTGATAGACATCAGAAAGCTCTGAGGACAATTTAGATAGTATTTCACAAACCCTATGCCAGAACTCTGCACCTCAAATCTTTATATTCATGTTCCAGCAGTCAGAATACACTGGCAGATACAGATTTTCTCAAATCAGGATGCAAATTTGACATAATACCTGATTAGGCTAGGAAACCTGCAAATTTTATTATCCATGATGTTTTTTTAATCCTGAGCCAAGAACCAAAAGAGACTTTAATTTCCAGATTTATATTATACATACACCAACCTCCAGCTGACTTCCACTATCAGACACTAAACAAATATTTGTCAAGCATATATTACAGACTGGGTACTAAGGAAGATTCAAAGTCAGTAGAAAACCTGGCTGGCTCTCAATCCTCAGAGAGATTATAATATAGTTAGAGAAATAAACTATTTTCAAATTTTAAAAGTTGATTACCAATCTAAGGCAATTTGCAAGTGCCAACGAATAGTAGTGTCAAAAGAATGACACAGGAAGTGATTCTTTGACAAACCCAACAGGACAAAAATGTGTGTTTTGAAAGAAAAGAATTCAGAGGTATTATGGTGTGCTACAAGAAATCAGAAGATCTGGACTTTAGTCCCAGCTGAGCCGTTGGCTATGTATTGGGCCTATCTTTGTAGCAATTGTGAATAGGAGTTCACTCATGACTTGGCTTTCGTTTGTCCATTATTAGTGTATAGGAATGGTTGTCATTTTTGGACATTGATTTGTTGAGTGTTTATAAGTGTTTTTAGCATGAAGTGGTGTTAAATTTTATCAAAGGCTTTTTCTGCATCTATTGAGATAATCACATGGTTTTTGTCATTGGTTCTGTTTATGGGATGGATTACGTTTAATCTTTCGAGGATTTTCACATCGATGTTCATCAGGGATATTGGCCTGACATTTTCTTTTTTTGTTGTGTCTCTGCCAGGTTTTGGTATCAGGATGATGCTGGCTTCATAAAATGAGATAGGGAGGAGTCCTTTTTTTTTCTATTGTTTGGAATAGTTTCAGAAGGAATGGTACCAGCTCCTCTTTGTACCTCTGGTAGATTTTGGCTATGAATCTGTCTGGTCCTGGGCTTTTTTTGGTTGGTAGGCTGTTACTTACTGCCTCAATTTAAGAATTTGTTATTGGTCTATTCAGGGATTCGACTTCTTCCTGGTTTAGGCTTGGGTGGGTGTGTATGTTCAGTAATTAATCCATTTCTTCCAGATTTTCTAGTTTATTTGCATAGAGGTGATTATAGTATTATCTGATGGTAGTTTGTAGTTCTGTGGGATCAGTGGTGATATCCCCTTTATCATTTTTGTTGTGTCTATTTGATTCTTCTCTCCTTTCTTCTTTATTAGTGTGGCCAGCAGCCTATCTATTTTGTTAATCTTTTCAAAAAAATCAGCTCCTGGATTCATTGATTTTTTTGAAGGGTTTTTAGTGTCTCTGTCTCCTTCATTTCTACTCTGCTTGGTGTTATTTCTTGTCTTCTGCTAGCTTTTGAATTTGTTTGCTCTTGCTCCTCTAGTTCTTTTAATTGTGATGTTGGGGTGTCAATTTTAGATCTTTCTCGCTTTCGCCTGTGGGCATTTAGTGCCATAAATTTTCCTCTACATGATGCTTTAGCTGTGTCCCAGAGATTCTGGTAGGTTGTGTCTTTGTTCTGATTGGTTTCAAAAAAACTTATTTATTTCTGCCTTAATTTTATTATTTTCCCAGTAGTCATTCAGGAGCAAGTTGTTCAGTTTCCATGTAGTTGTGGGATTTTGAGTGAATTTCTTACTCCTGATTTTTAATTTGATTGCACTGTGGTCTGAGAGACTGTTATGATTTCTGTTCTTTTGCATTTACTCCATTTACATGGAGTAGTGTTTGACTTCCAATTATGTGGTCCATTTTAGAATAAGTGAAATGTGGTGGAAAGAACAATGTATGTTCTGTTGATTTGGGGTGAAGAGTTCTGTAGATATCTATTAGGTCTGCCTGGTCTGGAGCGGAGTTCAAGTCCTGAATATCCATGTTATTTTTTGTCTTGTTGATCTGTAAAATAAACTTTTGCAAATTTCTGCCTTTCTTCTTGTCCCCAGAAACTTACAATCCCTACTCTAGAATGGTGAGTCAAAGGAGTCCACAGTTAGCTGCAGTGTCCTGAATATAATTCACAGAGACAAACTAAAAAGTCAAAGAAGTTATATCCCTACACCTGTCATCTTAGTGTTGAGTGATCTCTTTTTCCTAAGTTGATAACTTGAGACACTTTCTTTCTAGTAGATACTTGTTGGCCAGCACTGACCTGGAAGGGCCTACAGAAACAGAGCTGGACTAAGCTCTAAAGTATCTTCAGTTATGGGTCTCATGTTATGGCATGTAATTTAGAGATCCCCAATATCAAAATGTAGCTACTACCTGACAATGGGCTGCAAACAACAGCAAAAGATGCAATTGCATTTCATTAAGAAGAGGCTTCAAGACACAAAAGGTAGGATCTGCAATAGCAAAAATGATGTGGGAAGTAGTCAGGAGCCATGGACCCTGAGGGTATGGGGATGTCATTAATGTATACCTAGTTTTACCTATAGACTAAATGATTAATATGTCCTGTATATGTGCTCCTGGTTTTCACAAGTATGTGCATACTTGTGATGTGCATACTTGTGATGGCAGGATAAGAAATAGGGTCTGGAACCAGATTGCATGGTTTGAGATACTCCATCTAGAACACACAAGCTTTGTATGTATGTATGATGATTCTAGACAAATTGCTTAACTTCTTCGAGCCTCAACATTTTTGTCTGGGAAATGAATATAATAATAGCATGTACCTCAAAAAGTTGTTGCCTACCTTACATTAAATATTATTAAAAAATCCTTTGAACAGTGCCTGGTACAAAGTAAGTGCTGTATATATTAACCTTTATTACTACTAATAAATTAAATGAACTACTCAATGCATGGTAGGTGTTTGTGGTTCACTGTTTTCTGAATCAAAAGATACTGAAAGCACAACTGCTGCTATGTTCCTTTAAATGAGCGCAGAGCTGGGGAAAGGGCCCAGAGCTCCGACTACACTTGCTGCATCATTATTACTATTGCAGATTGTATTTTTTGTCCCGTGAAGCCTTTGCTTAATGAAAAGCAATCACACCTTTTGTTGTTGTTAAGGGCTTATTGTCATTTACTGGGTACATTTTGCTATTGGTGACCTCTCTAATTTACAAGCGATAATTGTCTGGACACATTATTTTCATTTAATATCTGCAGAAGAGCCCTTGTTCATAATTATTGCTTCTATGGTTATGTATTTATCCAGCCCTTTCTTTAGACAATTGATATGGTGTCCTGGATACCTTCCTGTTGCTGATTTGGAGTTAGTCAATATATCGCTTCATCAGTGCTCTTAAAATAATGAGTTATGGCTTGCTTTGTGATCAGCACATAATGTTCTGAGTAGGAAAATCTCATGGAGACTCTCAGGAGCACTCTTTTTTCTCCCCTTGCCCGATCCTGCACACATGCTTGCTTCTGTTTAGCCAAAACCTCATCTTGCTAGCAGTGGTCATAGGAAATTCTCTCACCACCAGGACCTATGTGCACATCTACAAGGGGGTAGTCATGGGATGTTAAATTTCAGGTAAAATCAGAAAACTTTTTTGTGTTTGGTCTTTTCTCAAGATGGTATCCGTGTTTGTTTTCTACGATTGTTGTAACAAATGACCACAAATTTGGTGCCTTGAAACAACAGAAAATTATTGTCTCATAGTTATGGATGCTAGAAGTCTGATATCCAAGTACGGGGAGAGTGCTTCCTTGCCTCTTCTGGCTTCTGGTGGTTGCTGGCCATCTTTGACATTCTAATCTCTGCCTCTGACTTCTCAAGGCCTTTTCCCGTGGCTGTGTGTATTTCCTCTTTCTCTGTGTCCAAATTTTCCTCTACTTATAAGGAAACAGTCATTGGATTAGGGCCCAATTAACCTATTCTACTGTGACCTCTTCTTACCTTGATTATGTCTGTAGAGACTTTATTTCCAAATAAAATCACATTCACAGGTACTTGGGAGTTAGGATTTAAATATATCTTTTTGGGGAACATAATTTAACCAACAACAGTGGCTTTTCCTCGTCTGTGTTATTTTTCCTAGTTTTTATATTTAAAAGAAGAGAAACTCCCCTACATCCAGTGGCACAGGAATGAGTTGATTTATATGGATTAAAAGTCATAGATGTTAGAGCAGGAGGAATGTCCTAGAAAAAAGTATAGCCCATTTCTTTCACCAACTGAGGTCTAGGGGAGAAGAGGCTACTTGGCTAAGGTCAGAAATCCAATAAGGGTTAGAGTGAGTCATCAAACTTCATTTCCTGACTCTGAGATTAGGATAGGACAATTTTTTTTTTTTTTGCATTATCTCTTCATAAAGATATTGGCAATAGTGGTTGAAAAACTGTGTGGCAACGGACATCGAGGCAAATTTCTATAAAACCAGAAATAGCTGGGAAAGTGGAAGCCAGGTTGGACCTGCCAATAGTTGGAATTCGTGGCTGTCTGTAGAGGATAAATTGATAGCCAAAAGCTCTACAAAGGTCCAAATCTCTCTTCTACCCATTTCAGTTCAATCTGATCAATACTTTTATTGAGCTATTAACCAGAAGTAGGCCCTGAGGATTCACTGATCACAAGGGTAGGGATTATCCCTACCTTTGCGGAGCTCACAGTACAGTGAGCACCTAAATAGTGCTAGACTCCAATTGTTTACTTAGTTTTCTGAGGGCAGTAAGAAAAGGACATAGTAGGGGCATCCAATTTGACCTTGGGGGAAAGGAGATGGGAGTGGGGGAAGGTCAAAGAGCTGAGATACCAAAACATGAACTAAGAGTTACCCAGGAAAGAGCAGTACAAAAGGCTGGAGGTGAAGGAGTATTCTCGACAAAGGGAAGGCTTTGTGTAAGGGCTTGGAGGTGAGTGAGAGAGAGAAAAACACATGGTAGAAAAACAGCAAGAAATTCAGTTTGGCTGAAGCACAGGTTATGGGGGGCATCAAGAGGAGCTTTGCAAACTTTCTTTCAGAGATTTGATTTTTTTTCCTCCTGGGCAATGGGAGGTCATTTCAGGTTTCTGAGCATGGACTAGGCATTCAGACTGGGGATCCCAACTCTCAAATGAGAATGAACAGAGCTTTATTCTAAATAATGAACGCTTCAGGGTATCTCCATTCTGGATAGATACACCTTTCCAACTTCCCCACCGCCCACATATTTGTTGATTCAGAATTAGCCGCAGTGCTTAATCTGGCCCTGGAACCAGAGTTCCCTTTTATAATGATTTCAGGTTTTAGTCTGTGGTTGAAGGCCACTGTTCAGCATGTGTTTTTGTGCACCTGTGTGCTGGCCCATATTGGAGTACTTATTGCCCAGTACACACTGACCTTGTCGTTTTTTCTTTTCTTTTTTAACTTAATCATCCTGGTAATCACACCAGGGCCTCCTCCATTTTTTTTATGACAGTTCACTCTGAACTTAGTGTTTCTTTAGATCTGCTTTTGCCTTTCCTGTGCATGATTTGAGCTAAGGTTTGCTCTCTTCTTGTCTATCTGATCCCGTATGTTTTCCATCTTCAGGGAATTCCTCAATTTCTAGTATACAGAGGCACCCTCTTGTTACCCAATCTCTGTTAATGGTGTTACAGTTAGTTCCCATGCAGGCAATGGAGATTAACTTATCTTAGTGTTTCTCAAGGTTTTTTATTTTTCATTATTGGTCCTCTAAGGAGCCTTTTTGGACGTTTTTTCCTAATTGTTCCCCATGATATTTTAATTCCAGAGATATATACTGTCTATTTATGTATTATACCTGCATCTGTCTTTTATATAGGACAAGGATAAGTATAAGGCTTACTTACTCTTTTTTTTTTTTGTTTGAGATAGAGTCTCACTCTGTCACCGAGACTGGAATGCAGTAGCATGATCTTGGCTCACTGCAACCTCCACCTCCTGGGTTTAAGCAATTCTCCTGCCTCAGCCTCCTGAGTAGCTGGGATTACAGGCACATGCCACCATGCCAAGCTAATTTATGTATTTTTAGTAGAGATGGGGTTTTACCATGTTGGTCAGGCTGTTCTCAAACTCCTGACTTCGTGATCCGCCCGCCTCAGACTCCCAAAGTGCTGGGATTACAGGCGTGAGCCACCACGCCTGACCTACTTACTCTTTTTATAATATGCAGTATTAAGAATGACGAACATTTTCAGTTAACAATTAAGTTAAAAATTAAAAAGCTACTAACAATTAACTTTCTGTGTATTTGCTGAGTAAATTTTAATTTAATTTATTTACTTAAAAATTTCAATGTGTCAGCTACATATACAAATTAACAATTTATATAAATTTGTAATATTTAATAGCAAGATGCTCCAATGTTTAAAAAATTCATCCAAATCTTCTCTTTTTCCAGTGAAAGTAAAGTATTTGAAAAAATTAAATCAGCTTCTTAAAAAATTTTATTGAACTTAACTTTTAACTATTTGATATGGGAAAATAACTTCTAATTTAACTAGCTGCTAGACAGTCATTCAGATCTTGTTGACAGTTTTTCTTTATATTTGACATAATTAATAACAGGCTGAATAATGTTATTAGAATTAAATGATAACATATAAACTGAGGATCAAATATAAACCACATTTACAAGCCAGCCAGTGGCAGCCACCTCCTGCCATTTAAGTTTTAGAATGGGCAATCAATAGAGAGAAATTTTCCAATCACTGTCATCTATTCACCAAAGTTTTCTAGTACTGATCTGACATACATTTTGTATGTCTTCTATGAAGTCAGTGTCAGTGTTACTAGTATGACACCCAAGAAAACCCAACAGGAGAAATTAAATAACAAGCCATAAGATTTTGTTGGGTAGGGCTCAGCTCTCAAGATGCACAAACCATTGCAAGATGTAATGTCTTTTTTTTTTTTTTTTTTTTTGCTTCTCTCTCAAAGAACCAACTTCACCCCTTTGGAGATTGTATTGACCCTTTGAGAATGCATGGTTTATCTGATTGTGTCCTCTTAGGAGTCTTAATTCCCTAACATAAGTATTAAAAGCATATAGACAGAGTATGAGAAAAGATTCAGGGCATGAACCATTGCTGTGGGTGTAGCAGCCTATGTGGGGCACTGAATAAAGGGCCCTGGGCTTCTAGCATGAGGTTACCACAGTAATGGAGTCAAAGCAGGATTAGGGGCTGCTCCTAGGAGTTCTTATATCTCTTTGGTTCACTGCATCCCAGTGCTTATCACACAGTGAGTAATTGGTATTTTTTAAGTTGTCAAGTCTATCATCTCTGTGCAGGCATTGGCTCTTTCTATCTTGCTCCTATTGCCAGTATCTAGCACAATGCCTTGCACATAGAAAGGCTCAGTAAATATTTGTTGATAGGATAGAAAGAAGGCACTGCAGGTGGACTCAGCCTACTTCGAAGGCTTGATGAGGGTTGGATACAACAGGAGAAAAGAAGATTCACAATTTGAAAAGAGTCCCAAGCCACCACCTCCAAACAAAGCCTTCTCTTTAACACCACCTCATCTCTTTGAGAACCAGGAAGGGAGTCATTGTGGGTAGGTGAGTTTGACCATTTACCATTTAGATAGCAAAACAGTTTTAATTTGAAAAGTTTCAGTGGTCTTTTTAAAAAATGTATTAGTAACTACTTTGGTTTTTTAAAGCAAACACTGCTGAATATATTTTATCTTTTGTGGGCAATCCAGAATCTTCCTAATCAGTATCAGTTCTTGAGGTATGGAGATCACTTTATCCTGCAACAAATGGTCTGAAGCCAATAACTTTTTGAGTTCTTAGGCTGGAGTTTCTGAGTTTTTCTGTCTTCCTCCCTGGCAGGCTAGCAGCTATCACTTTCAGTTGTTGTTAGGGGACTACTGGTAGCACTTGCTCACTCTCCTCCCTCTCATTTGATAGTTCTAGGATATTCAGATGGAGAGAAGTAGCCAACCCTGTAAAAACGTTGTGTAAAGTAAGAAAATGGAAGTTCCCAGTGAAGAGTTGAGGAGTTCTCCTGTGAATAAAAAATTTCTGAAACTTTGTGTGTGGGTTGTGTGTGTGTATAATTGTGCACCTCTAAAGAATCTATTTTGCCCTTCTTCCCATTATCACCAGAGTTCTGGATGGGTGACATGCACTGATAGGTTTTGTGCTAGACAAGCAAGTGATTAGTAACATATTTTCTCAGAAGGGTTTATGGAGAATATGTACATGAAGTTTATCTTTGTCTTAATGGGCTGCCCAAGATTCCTTTAATGGGGGCTCACCCTTAAATAAGAGACCGCAGATTTCCAATTGATAGAAAAAGTAACCCATGGGGATCTGGGTTGTTTTGTATATTGTGGACGTGTACTTGCTCAAATAATCTAATCCAGTAGCACTATCCAACAGTGTTTTTAAGAAATTCTAATTAACTTTTGGTTAGGGAAATGTAATTACTTGAATGGGAATTTTGACCCAGATACTTAGCTGTTATTCTCAGGACATTTTAAAGTTAAACACACTTTTCTTTCACCAAACACGCTAGTAAGAGATAATATTAGTAGCCCTTATAAGTGTGAACAGTATCAATTTTCACCATATGTGAAGATTAGGTTCCTATGTCCATTTAACAAAGTATTTCCAAGGTAACATGGCATGTGGCCTCCCTTTTGATGTCAATTACATGTTTCTAGTTTAATTTTAAATCCTTAATCTAATGTATTGTAATAGTATATATTATGTGGATAGGTCTAGAAATGGAAAACCTTTGAAATGGTGCAAATTAATGATGTGTTAAGTATCACAATTTGAATAAAGCAGTGTGAATAAAGGGAAAGTAAAGAATGGAAGAAAAACAGACAGGGAAAAGGAATTCCCAAGGGAAATAATAGGGTTTTGTAAATACTTCACCAGTTCACCAAGACTGACAGCAGAAAAGGTCAATGTCATCTTAACATTGCAGGAGATTAAGTTCAAGTTGCCTTTGAGAAATAATGATGTTTTGAGCAACTCAAAATTGAACTTAAGATTTGGTACTGGGGGCAAAAGGGAATCACAGAAGGACTCCAGGCCTGCCACCTCATTGTCTGACAAATTCATGTGTTCTGGGCAGGGGTCAGGACCCTGCCCAACCTGCCCCCATGATTGTCGCAATGTTTCCTAGGCATCCAAGCCTCTGTGGGCTGGTAGGGTTTGTTATGCACTTACAGCAAAACTGACATTAGGAACATAGTCAGTACAGCTAATAGATCAAGTGCTGGTTCCTAAATGTGGACTTGTTGAACATCCCTCGTCTTTCGGTGTTAAAGATAGACATAGAATATTTACTTGTATCTGTTTTTCCATGAAGAGTGTTGATGCTTTACTATGATATTTCATTTTTTTTTAAATCAGTGGCCATTACCTGATGTTAGAAAGCCCAATCACATTGCAGAATTTTAGAACAGAGCTAATTGTGAAGGCATTTTTAGGGTAGTTTTTTTCCGTTCATTCTTTCCCTTTTATTCATTTGAAAAAAGCTGGCCTTTATGATTTATTGCATAGGCTGCACACAACAAACATTCCCTCATTGGGATATTCTGTCCTCATCCCTGAGAAAATTTAGCAGTAAATGATATTCCCTAAATGTAATGAGGTGATTCCTGGATAGTGTGTGAAGTTCTACTCTGAATAGGCAGGTGTGTATTCTGTGTGGCACTGACTATCTGGGTGTGGGGTGAGGAAACAAGGAAAAATGAAGACAGAGCAGTCGTGGGAGGAGGGCAAGGGCTGGGAAGGAAAACAATTATCATCCACTTCTGCTTTTGTTTCCCTTCCAGTTGCTCCTACTTGGTTGGTAAATGTCTAAGTAGAAAGCCTTCCACAAGCCCAGGTTATCCTCCTGGGAAGGGGGTCTCTGCCACTCTTCTACTTTTGTAGAAAGAAGGGAGGATGTTCACATGAGTCTGCCACCTACTGTGTACCTTCATACATGCTGTGTGTACTGTGCTGAATGGTGATATATCCACTAAAATTCATTATCTACCCCAGAATTTCAGAATGTTGCCTTATTTGAAATAGGGGTTTTTTGCAGATGAATTACTTTCAATGACAAAAACTGCAATTACTTTTGCATGAACCTAGTAATCAAATTAAAACAAGGTCATACTTAATTAGGGTCAACCCTAAATACAATCAGTGGTGTCTTAGGAGAAAGAGATTTGGAGATGCATGGAGATATACCAGGCCATGTGAATACAAGGGCAAAGATTGGAGTGATGCAGCTACTAGCCAAGGAGGAAGCATGTTTCTGCTGACAACTTGATTTCAGACTTCTAGCCTCTAGATTTGTGAGGGAATGCATTTCTGTTGTTTTTCAGCCACCCAGTTTGTGATTTTTGTTATGGTAGCCCTAGGAAAATAATATACTCTGTTGATAAGGACTTATGGCAACCCTGGCAGGTGGATACTCTTAGATGTCTTTAACATCTGAAGGTCTTACTGAGGAAGCTGAGTCTTACTGAGGAAGTCCTGCCTTCCTTACAGCACAGATGTGGTGAGTACCTGTGAAGGCCTTGGTGCTTTAAGGATTATAGATGACTAAGTATAGGCCTTGCTATCAGTAAGCTCCCTGCAGATGTGTGTGGTGGGGAGACGGAACACAGAGGAGATGGACTTTTCCAATAGGCCCTGTAGCACTAGGCTGCTTGTCCTAGGCTGTCTTCATCTGCTTATATACTTTTTGGATCCCTTTTTTGGTGTCTTTTCTTGATTCAAAGAAGATTAACAGGAGACAAGCCGATCTGAGGAAATTCAGATAGAAACGTGCCCCTGCTGCTCTCACCTGATTCCTTCCTGACCCACTAAAGTTGAAACAATAGCTTAATTTTCCTGGAAGAGAGTGTTGGGATCTAGAAAAGCTTCTTAGGGTTGATGACATTTGATGTAGAATTTAAAGAATTTATCCAATTGGAGAGGAGGGAAGGTGGATAGTGGAGGCACTGGTGGGGAAAGGATTTCAGGCAGAGGAAGGGGTGAGAGGAAAAGTGCAGAAAAGGACCAGGGCTGGTGGGTGTGGGGCACCACTGTTAGTAACACACAGCTGGAGTGTAAGTTGTATGGCTTGAAGGGGAGTAGAGGTACAGGAGGAAGAAAGGGAGGTTGACGTCATGATGAGCGGTGGTTTTAAAGCTTTTTTCTCCTATATTTAAGCAGCTTTATTGAACTATAATTGAGATATGACAAATAGCATATATTTAAAATATACAATTTTATAAGTTTTGACATATTATATACCATGAAACCATCACCACACAATCAAGATAATGAAAACATTCATCACTCTCAAAAGTATATTTTGCAATCCGTCTCTCCCAGTCCCTCTGATTTGATGCCACCTCACTAGAGTCCCTTTGAGGGGGTCTGCAAAATCCTGCCTTTTCTAATTACATATCTGTGTAATACTGGAGTTTCTTCATGTACCTCAGCTAAAACAAACTATCATAACAAATCAAATGCAGAAACAGACATAAGAATTCAGCTGTCCTCCACTAAGCCAGACATTAAAGAGATTTGCAAAAATACAAAACAGTGTTGTTTTGATCTACATTTTTGGTTGTTTTGAAAGACATGGTTATATTTCATAAAACTGCAGTTATTTTGCATAAAAATGTATTATTTATGTTACCATATAATTATGTAATTATATTGTTTATATGAACATGTTGTTGATTTATTATTGTTCATTTCAAGTGCATTGATACCTGAATATTTTAAAAACTTTTCAGTTTTCATTTATATATATATACATTTTTAAATGGATAAAAGATTTTAATATATATTTTTCCAAAAAAGATACACAAGTGGCCAATATGCACATAAAAAGATGCTGAATCATGTTAGTCGCTAAAGAAATGCAAATCAAAACTGCAATGTTATACCACTTTACACTCACTAGGACGGTTATAATTTTTTTTATTGTATTTTACGTTCTGGGGTATATGTGCAGATCATGCAGGATTGTTGCATAGGTACATACATGGCAATGTGGTTTGCTGCCTCTATCCCCCTGTCACCTATATCTGGCATTTATACCCATGTTATCCCTCCCTGCCATTTATAATGCAATAAATATTGACAGATGTAGCTCACAAAAATAAAAGCTCTTTAGAGTACTGTTTCTTTTCCTGAAGAAATCGTCCTTTTTTTCTCTGTCACATCTCAATTATTTTTAAGATTCTAAGATCAAAAAGTTTGACGATTGTTACTCTAGAGGCTTTGATAAAGTGCTAACATTTGTGGAATTTCTTTCCTTAAATAGTGGAGACCTGTTGAAGATCTTTTCAGCAGAGGAATGAGGGGATCTGCCTTGCTTTTAGAAGAAGGACTTTGGCAGCATAAGGATGGGGGAAGACTGGGCAGGGAGACCAGGAAGGAGACCATTACAGGAGTCCAGTCAAGGGAAAATGAATGCCTGACTGCAGGGCATGTCAGTGGGGACTGGAGAGAAGTGATATGGCTTGAGGAATAATCATGATAGGAGGTATAATCTCAGGGCTTTATTTCTCATAGGATGTGAATGTGAACTGGCTTCCCCCAAAGCCAGGTGTCTCAGGCAGTGGTTAAGAGAGAAGCAGCTTCTTGTCTTCAGGATTTCTGGCTTGGGCTGTGGTAGAACACCACCAAAATAGAGGAAAAGGGTTGGCAAGGGCTGGACTGAACTTAAAGTCAGAGCCCTTTTCACATAGGCTAGGAGGGGGTTCAGGCTTCCCTGCTCAATGGGCACTCAATGCATAGAGTGAGACTGTGGTGAAGGTTGCAGCTCAGTGAGTATGCCATCGCAGGCCTGAGGCTAGCAGTGCCAGTGAGAACAGGGAGGGAGAGGAGGGGAGTGCTGCACCCTGCCAGAGCTACCATTCCTTGGCTTTTTTGTGTGTGGACTTCAGCTAGCATGTTGGTAGTCTACAGAGCTGGCCACTGGTAAGGGAAGTGAACTAACAGAAATTTGGGGGTGGCAGGTGCATATTAGGGAAGGAAGAAGAGAAAGGCAGTCATTTGAGCCTGAGACCACACTAGAAGGTAGTTCAGGAGACTGGAGAGTTTGATTTATGTGATCAACTGAAAGTAGGTCCACTGTACATGGAAGTCCCTTGGGACTAGATTTTGATGCATCCCCAATCTGTGCTCAAAGGCTCCAGCCTGGTTGGAGCCCACCTTGGAGGGAAGCAGGCTTCAGCACCTAAAAGAGCAACTCCTTATTTAGGTTAGTTTGTCTTCAAGTCTGGAGAAAGTTTTGGGGGACAAGCAGGTCCAAGTTGGGATGAATGGGGAACACCTTCCTTAACTGAGCAGTGAGATCTAATCCACAGCCTAGGGAAGACACCAACACATAGTGCACTGAAGTACTTCCTTTTGAACTTCGTTAAACCTCCACTAATTTGAATACTAGTAATCCAAATAATGTCCATTCAGATAAAACCAGGGCTGTAACATTTATTTTTGTAATTATGTTAATTATGTTATATATTTGTTAACATTTAGCATTTAGCCAGGCCTGTATTATGATTGCCGTGTGGAAGCTTATTGGTTTTTGCAAAGTGTGGAACACCTGTAAGTGGTGATAGTCACCTTGTTGATGGCTGTGAAGCACTGCGGTGCTTCCAAACTACCAGGACTATTAACATAGTCATAAGTAATGTGGAATCAGTAACCCAGATTACCAAATAAATATCCAAACACAAATTAGCTTAGAGACTTCCAGTTCCCCTTTCAAATTCTTTATAGCATGATTTTCAGAGGCAGGATATTTCCCATTTGTTTTTATTCTCATGAGTTCCTTGTATTGTTTATCCTGGTTATCAAACTTAGGGCATATATAGTGTTTGCATTGCTAAGCCCTATCTTTGACAGTGTGTTGTTACAGCATTTTATTTTGTATGGCCTTAGATGATTCTCCAAATGCCAAGTGTTTTTATGAAAAAGTCTATCAGGACCTCTACTTGGATGTATTTCTTTTTGTTATAATCCACATTTCATGTGATATGTAGATGATGACAACAAACACCACCACAATGAAAATAAGAAAAAAAAAACTGATGAGTACTTTTTCTGTTCTTTTCATATGTTATTGCATTTAGTCCTCACAATAATTTTTGAGACAAGCATTAATTTTACTCTTCTATAGATGAGGAGGAAACTGAGATTCCAAGAAGTAACACCACTTGCCAAAGCCATATGGCTTGAAAGTGACCAAGCCAGGAATTGAATTCAGGCAGGCTGGTGCCCAATTGCTCTTTCTTAATCATTACACCATACCAAGAAATTGAAAACAACTTTTTCCCCCAAACTGTTAAGAATTAGAGAGATATACTACTTAGTAGCAGACTTTGAAAAGCTGTGTACTTAATTAAAATTTTCCTGGAGAGAATACTTTGCTATTTTCTGAAAGTTCACATCTTGCCTATTTTTATTGTCTGTGATGCCATTTGTGATGTTTTTATGTGGTGATATTTTTATCTTTTTCTGTTAGCTGTCATTTTTATCTATAGAACCTATAGCTGATTACCTGTGCCATTTTCTCACTTGACAACTAAAATATTGACAGTAAACATCAGTCATTGCTTGCAGCTTAGACAAAAAAATGTGGTGAGACACATTTATCGTAACTCAGTTTTGGAAACTACCTGTCTTTATATTCAGGTGACAGGTGCACTTGTAAAGAAGTGATGTTTACAGCACCAACTTAGATCTCACTGAAGGAATTGGGTGTTCATTTGCTTATGCATTGCTCAGGCTGAATGTGTAACTTAAGTGTTTGAGCCCGGCAATGTCTTCAGTTGGCCTGAGTTCCAGGGATCTCTTTTTCTGCTTCTTAGACTAACCAGTATGTGGGTCCTAGGGCACACAAAATCCATGACATTACTACTTTCATAGCTGTTAATGTGAATTGAGCTGTATTATAAGGCACTTACTCTTAGAAGTCGGTTAAGAAATATTCACTGAGTACCTGTGCCTTCAGGGAACCAGAGGATTGAATAGAATACATATGATCTCCATGTTAATGGTTTATTTGGAGAAACAGAACATTGAAGAGCTAAATATATATAAGTTAATGAGAGAAATGGGAAAAACCGCAAAGATGATGTACAAACCTGAGGGACTTTTCCAAGAAAGTGACTTTTCAGCTGGGATGGAAGAATGCGGAGGGGTCATTATATGATGAGAAGGGAGGCGAGCTTTGCGGTTAGAAGGACCAGCATGTGTGAAGGTTTATCAGTAAAATAAATAATACCATTGTAGAGAAACAGAGAAATTCAGCAGGGTTGGAGCAGACAAAGTGAGTGGAGGGTGGCACAAGATGGTGCTGGATTTGAACCTTTTTCTAATAACAGTGGGAAGTCATTAAAGGATTTTAAGCCTAGGTTAACTTGATCCAATTTTCATTTACACTTTGAAAAGGTCAATGCAGTTACTATTCATTTCACAAGTAATTATTGAACATTTTCTACATTCCAGGCATTGTCCTTGGCTCTGGGGGGATAAGTCAAATAATAAAATAGACAATAAATTCCTTGCTTTTGTGGATTTTATATTCTAGTGGGGTGGAGTTTGAAGATAGTAAAGAAATCATCAAGTAAATATAGAGCCTATCACATGGTGAGGAGTGCTGTGAAAGCAGCAAAGGTCCAAGAGTGTGCCGTTGGGGAAAGGGTGCCAATTGTGTATGTGTGTGTGTGTGTGTGTATGTGTGTGTGTGTATGTGTGTGTATATCTATCTATCTATCTATCTATCTATCTATCTATCTATCTATTTATCTATCTATCTATTTATAGCTATATATAGTTGTGAGGAAAGACCTCGAGCAAAAGCTGACTTTCAGCAAAGGCCTGGTGTAAGTGAGAGATGGACCATGAAGGAGAAGAGCTTTACAGGCAGAGGAAAGAGCAGACACAAGGCCCCTAGGAGAAAGGAGAATTGGTATATTCAAGGCCCAGCAACAAGGTCAATATGACTGAAATGGAGTGAGCAAGGAAAAGAGGAGGAAGAAGACATCTCTGAGGTAGTAGGGACCCAGATCATGGAGAGCCTTGTTAGCCAATGTAAGGATTTTAGTTTTCATGTTGAGTGAGATAGGAAGACATTGGAGGAATGATAAAATGCACATGATATTTTAACAGAATTGATCTGATTGCTGCCCCATCCCCACCACCTCCATAATGCCTGAATGCTCTGTTGAAATAGACCATAAGGGGCAAAGTTGAAGTAAGGAAATGATGGCTTGGACCAGGGGCTTCTTGTAGAGGTGATAAGATCAGAATAACTTACTACAGAACAGATTTGAAGGAGGGTGAGAATAGAAGCAGGGAGACTCTTTAGCAGCCTGTTGCACTAGATATGTTAGAAGGCTGGTAGAAAGCTGATGGTGTTCTGAAAATGAACATGGGCCTGGGGATGACTATCAGATAGTTAGAACACAGAAATGACCCACAGGACTTTGTTGATGGGTATGATGTCAGGAATGAGGGTGAGGGAGGAGTCAAGGATGACTTCTGGGTGTCTGGCTGGAGCACTGGGGTGATGTCATTTACTGGGACCAATAGGCACAGATTAGGTTGGTGGTGAGGTGAGTGAATGACTCCAGTTTGAACTGGGGTTGATTTGGAGATTCCTACAAAATGTGAAAGGGGAGAAACGGAGTAGATCATTAGGTATCAGAGGTTTGACTCAGGCTGGAGATATAGATGTAAGGGTTAATGATGAGGAAGATATGAATGGGAAATGAAGTCCTGGATTATAGATAATCTTCTTGAAGAGTAGAGTGAGAAGAGAAAAAGATATGATCTAAGTTGAGTAACACCTCTTTTAAAGGTTGAGAGGAGTAGAATCAGTAAGACACATAGAAACAGAATGTTTGAAGATGTGGAAGAAAAATTAAGAGGACATGCTTCACAAAAGCCAGTATAGGGTGTTTCAAATAGGAGCTGTGAACAGCAATCACCATCCTCTCTTGCTTCAATGCCTTTGTACACATTTATCTCAGTACCTAGGTTTCCCTTTACCCTTCTCTGTGTATTTCTCTTATAGTATGCCTTATTTTACCTTTTATGCCTAGCAACTAGTATATTGCTTAGCATGTAGTTCTAAGTAGGTATTTGTTGAGTATGAATAGATGAATCTATAATGGACTGACAAAGATGACAGGTCTTACTATATTTAGGTTACCTTTTTCTTTAAGGTACATTTGAATCATTTTAAGATAAGCAGAAGAAACAACTTTTACCCCCTTTCAATCCATCACCATTGTGCAATCCTGAAAGTCTGAGCATTCTTGGTACCTTTAATTGGATGCCCCCCTTTGAGTAGTGTACTTTTTAAGCCTGTAAGGTATTTAACACTTTGCTTAATAGGCTCCTTTAGAGTATAAATCATTCTACTATAAGGACACATGCACACGAATGTTCATTGCAGCACAGTTTACAATAGCAAAGACCTGGAACCAACCCAAATGCCCATCGATGATAGACTGGACAGGGAAAATGTGGCACATATACACCATG
>CAUYLG010020213.1:0-60034 GCA_963573385.1 Cacajao melanocephalus | reverse complement strand
TCTCAAAAGGAAAAAAGGAATTATTTTTGGATGTTTTCAAATGGCTCTTCTTTGTGCTGAAAAGAAACCTCTGTGTAGGGTGATTAAATAAAGCAAGTGTGTATTCAGATTTAGACTAGAATAATCGGAACCATCCCTAGTATGATGCTGACTCAACACCACTGAGGAGAAGAAAAAGTAACATGAGTTTTGGATTCATTATGAACCTGAGACTTCTTTCTTGCCCTGACTCTAACCCACTGTGTGACTTTTAGAATCTTGTGTAACTTACCTGAACCTTAGTCCCTGTTTTGGTAAAATAGATTAAATACTAGTCACCTTGCAGTGGTTGTGAGGCTTATGGATTATCACTGAATGCCCACATTGTAGGTGCTCACTAAATGAAACTAATTCTTATGCTTTTGCTCACCAGACACTAGCATCTACATAGAGTTACACTGTATTCTGTTACTGCATGGTGGAAGAAAACAATGGAACTGACCAAGCGCCAGACCCATGCCAACATACACTTGAAGATTATCATCATGTTGGCACAGAGATTTCTGCTAGATCTAGTTCCTTTTCTACTCTCTTCTCTCTTTATACCACACATCTCCTTAGAATTAATTTATACCAAAAAGTTTATGGGTCATAGGATTTTCCAAGTTTTCCTTATCTTCCTTCTCTTTCATCATGGGTAGAACACACCTCCATTCTTGATTTTCCAAACAACTCTCCTTTGTGTTTCAAGACCCCTCTTGAGCATCAGCTATTCATGGCAATAGCTGACCTTCATTTCTCCTTCTAGACTGAATGATGGAGGGACCCTTCTCCACATTCCATCTCTTCCCTCCCTTATCTATAGAACTTACATCCATAGTACCCTAATCAACTGCAATGATTATGATTAATTTACAAAAGTGAACTGTGTGCTCCCAAATATAGAAAGCAAGTATCTTAATTTTGGTATTTCTAACAGCCCAATATTAAGCCTGACACTGTGAGTTACAAAAAAAAAATGTTGAATGACAGAGTGGCTGAGTAAATAAATCTTCTTGAAATAACTCTCATTAATATCCCTCATACAGAAATGTTATCCTTTAAGACAAATACATAGAATAAAAATTACTTCAAAATATATGGCTTTATAAACATTTTGTAACTGGGTCTATCATTGATCTGTCTACTTATATACCTGCAGTGATTTAATTTTTTTAATTTTAAAAATAAAAGCAATAAATTTGCTGTGAGACACAATTTTCCATTGCTTGAAAGAAAACGTGTTCAAGCATACATATTAATTGATTTATATTAATTGATTTAATTATTCTTTCACTCGGTCTGCTCTGTTGCCCAGGCTGGAGTACAGTGTCACATTCTCGTCTCACTGCAACCTCAGCATCCTGAGTTCAAATGATTCTTCTGCCTCAGCCTCCCGAGTAGCTGGTATTACAGGCGGGCACCACCATGCCTGAATAATTTTTGTTTTTTTAGTAGAGACGGGGTTTTACCATGTTGGCCAGACTGGTCTCAAACTCCTGACCTTAAGTGATCTACCTGCCTCAGCCTCCCAAAGTGCTGGGATTACAGGCATGAGCCACTGTGCCCGACCCTATCTGAAACTACTTCTACTCCTAGAACTGAGCTAGGTGCTCTCTAGTGTTGTACTAGAGAGATGCAGTCTGTTTCCTCCCATGGACTGTAATCTTGGGGAAACAAATAGGAACATTAATTTCCATATATAGCTATTATGTAAAAATCAAAAACTGAAGCAAGTCTATTGAAGGAAAATGGGAGCGTCTGAAAGGAAGTTCTGCCCTACTCAAAGAGGGTCAGGGAGGCTTTCTTGGAGTAGGAACAGTTAAGAGAAGTTTTGAATACTGAAAGAGATCTAGGCAGATAAGTGAGTTGGGGAGAGAGCAAGTGGAATAAGAGATGGGGACACATTATTACTTTACAGCAGGAAGCAGCCTCAGAGAGATCAAGGTGGCTTTCCTAACATTACCTCTGCTGAAATCCAAACCCAAAGGAAACAAAACCAATTCATTTATTTTAAAATGGCTTCCTGATTTCCATTAGTTTTCCTGCCTGCTTTTCATTGCATAAACTACCTATGTTCTATTGGATACAATCAGTTTTGTTTGGAGGCCTGGGCATTTATAGAAAATCTGCATTGAGTATAGGTTGACAAAATAGAGTGCCTTTATATGCTAAACAGGAGAAGAAGAATTTCTTTTTTATTTTATTTTTATTTTTATTTTTTTTTTTTAGACAGAGTCTTGCTGTGTCACCCAGAGTGGAGTGCAGGGATGCAATCTTTGGCTCACTGCAACCTCTGCCTCCCGGGCTCAAACGATTCTCTTGCCTCAGCCTCTCAAGTAGCTGGGACTAGAGGCACGTGCCACCATGCCCTGCTAAGTTTTTGTATTTTTAGTAGAGATGGGGTTTCACCGTGTTAGCCTCCATGGTTTCCATCTCCTGACCTCGTGATCCACCCACCTCGGCCTTCCAAAGTGCTGGGATTACAGGCATGAGCCACTGCACCCAGCCCAAGAAGAAGAATTTCTATAATATAATCAAGAAATCTGGTGTGTTGACTTCTGCTTGCTTAATCTGTGAAGCCAGTCACTTATATATGTTTGGTTGCATTCAGAAAAAGAAGTAACCAGGGAGTTGGCTGTATATTCAAGGCAGAGGATGTTGCTGAAAGAGCCAAGTAATAGAAAGAGCATTGAATTTCAAGTTACATCAAAATTCTAGCCTGTTTCTACAGTGGTCAGGAGGCAACTTCTCCTAGACTTTCTATTTTCTCAGAAAACATAGGGTTGGATGACATCATTTTCTGGTTCTCTTCTCCTTCTAAATGTATGTGGATTATCCCTCAACACTGGCAGGAAGGCAGCTGGAACTTCACAGTGAGAACCAGTTCGATCATCTCAGGTGCTTTAAGACCAACTGTAGCCTCCAAGGAAATGCAGCAAATCAGATTTCTTCAGGGTTGAATTTATACTTACGGTAGATTTTTAACCTGTGTTGCTCTTCCTAACAGAGACCTCTCATTCCAGTCTAGGTACTTGGCTGGAAATCATGCTTTAAAGAGATAAAGTGGTATGATATCAGAAGGGTGTTATTTTTCAAATCATTTAAGGGACTTAACTGTAGTTAATTAAGAAGACTCCTGAAAGGGTGGTAGACTCTTTCTTCCTTACTTGTGGACATTTGTTTTCTTTAGTTGAATGCCCAGTTTAAGTTAGTTTTGTGATAGCGCTATTACACTATGGGTGCAGATGGAGCTTGGATTTCTCTAAGACCCCAAACTGGAAGATCTCATTGTAGGAAGTTACTGAGAACCTTGCTTTATGCTTCCTTTTAATAGTTGGCTCTTTTTTTTTTTTTTGAGGATGTTGAAGTCATTGGGTGTCTGATTATTTCATCCAATATATAAATGGCCTCTTCTAGCATTTTGCCATATGTACATTGAGCATGTCCAGTTTTGTTCTTGGTTCCAAACCACTGATTTATAATGTTAACCTTTGGCATGTATGTGAGTTAAGCCATGATATGCTGTCCCTTAGGGCTGTAAATTTCCTTAAGTTAGACACAGGCTGTTTCTGCTGACTGCTACCCAAAGAACTCAGTCTTAAAATTCTACTGCATTGATTCGCTCTAGGTCTTCCCAATTTGATATCTGACTTCCTTGTCCCTGCAACTCAGCAGCACGTGGCTTGTCCCTTAATACAGAATTGAATTGAGTTGGTTTTTGACCAGTGTGGCCTGCCTTTCAGTTAGTACCCAGTAACTATGAAAAATGGGTAATTCCCTTTGATCATTAAAACATTTTGGGGCTTGGTGGAGACCTCTTTCATGGTCTCTGGACAAAAAGATGATTGCAAGGAGAAAAGCCTGCAATAGAGAAACTATTGGTTTTGACCAATTCTGCCAACTCTACTCTGGATGATAATTAGAAAGTCACTCATATTCACCAAACATCAATTTCTTCATTATAAAAAGTAATAATATTGATGTCGGGCATTCACCAAAGATTAGAGTAAATGGTTCTCTTTTCAATGGCTTTTTTCCTCTTTATTCTTTTCTATTCTTCTAGCGATTTTCCGTTATTTCTCTTTTTGTCTTCTTGGTTTTCTCTTTATACTTCATCTTGTCCTTTTGTTTTTATGTTATGCTTTTATTTTCTTGCCTCGTTTGCTATACTAAGTACCATATCTTCCACTCCTGTAATGATCATGATGTGGTCGCTGTTTCTACCTGGCGTCTTTTACCACTTTCCTTATTAAATGCATTGGGTGTTGCTTGAGGGATTCTCCCTACACCGGAGTTTCCAATCTTTTTGCTATCCTGGGCCACATTGGAAGAATAATTGTCTTAAGCCACACATAAAATACACCAACACTAACAATATCTGATGAGCTGAAAAAAAATATACCAAAAAAAATCTCACAATGTCTTAAGAAAGCTTACGAATTTGTGTTGGGCCACATTCAAAGCCGTCCTGGGCTGCATACAGCCCACAGACCATGGGTTGGACAAGCTTTCCCTATACCACCATACCATGAAAATACAATCAAGTTGCCTTGACCTCTTCCAGAAAATGAGTGGGCTGGGTGCCTAAGCAACCTCAGTAGCGTGCTTTCTCCTTAAATGGAGTGGCACAAATGCTGAAATCCCATTGTAGATTTATCTCATCCATGGTGTCCTGAAATAACTGTTTATTAGATCCTTCCAACTAGATCCCTAGATCTATTCTGGAGCTCTTCTTGACAGCTAATGATTTATCTTTTATTTTAATTCAGCAAGCCAGAGAACTACTGTATTTCATCTTCTCTCTCTCTATATATATATATATTTGTTGCTGTTGTTGTTGCTTGTGTAGCTTACCTCTGAAATTCCCTAACTGATTCATTCTTCTTTTTTATTCACCAGAAGTGTCTCCCCTATCCCAACAGCAGATACTAAACCCCAGCAACATATACTAAAAATATACACACAGGGGTACTTTACACAGAAAAAAACAGATGTCAAATGGTATTTGCAAGCCCCCAGCTAGTGTGGGGCCCAACATAGCATTACCCTGGACGCCTCTCTTCTCATGCCATAAAAGCGGGCTTTACTTGCTCGAGTAATGGAGAGAGCACGTATAGGAGGAATCCAGTCACTGCTAAGTGTTCTCAGAGCTCAGCTACCAGACATGGGGTTCTTCTGGCTCAAGGAGCATTAAAATCTCTTACCAGACTGCTCCTTTATTCAGATTCACTTTTTCACAAAGGCAGATGGGATTGTTTTCAGGGTCCCTTGTTCTCAAAGGTGTCAGTTACTACCTCCACATTCTACTGAAGCTTTATTCTGTCAACTCAGTTCTTCCACTTCACACACACACACACACACACACACACACACACACACACGTACCTTTAACGTTTATTTTTCTCCTAACCCAATTAAAACATAAAGAATTCTGGGATCATGGAACCTCTCACTGAAATTCAAACTCATGAAGATCTAGCTCTCAATACTCACATTTTCCTTTGGGGATAAGCAAAAACCCATTTAACTCTGACTTCTCTATGCAAAACTGGCTATCTCAGTATCAGGCAGTATGGGTTTTAGTCACTTTACTTAATTTCACTGAGCTATATTATATACCTGTGTACTGTAAGGATGTATACTTGTAATGGAGAATTTAAATGGAATGTAAACATAAAGAACAGAACAGGTTGATTTGGGAAACTCCTTTATCAACTCAAGAGCTCTTCATCTCTGCTGTTTTCTTTTCCTCAATTTAAGGAGAGTAAAATTTTCTGGTACAAAAGAATGAAACAGCATCTTTTTGTTGGTGACAACCACGTAAAAAAAAGTATGATGGTCTATTGCACATAAGCAATAACGTGGCTGCTTTGTAAACTCATTGCCCGAAATGGTCTAGGAAAATTGAACAATAAATATAACACGGTGATGGTATTACCATCACATCAGGATCTTATTTATCTAGGGAAACTGTTAATAGCTCTATGCTTAGGACACAAGTTCAAAAGAATTTGCCTAAAAAAGACCAAGGCTTTAAATATTCCCTCTGAAATGTGGGCTGCTAAAGCAGATTGTAACAGTCATTTGTCTGCTTATTCGTTTAAAGCATTTGTTGCACTGTAATTGCAGGGAGAAAAAGCGTGTGATTATGTGGCTCATTTTACCAGTCACTGGTGGGCATATTTTTCTCCAGGGAACAAATTGTTGTTGTTGTTGTTTTTTTCTGTCTTGGAAAAGCTCACAGTGCGGTGGGCTATAACCCCTAATAGATACAATTCATCTTCTCTGGAGAACTTACAAAAGAAATCAATGATTTGTTTTATACTCATTGTCTCCTCAAATTCCCTTATACGTTTGCCATGCCTGGGTAGCGAACTTAAGAACAACCACACTTCTTAATAAAAAGTTGTCTCGTAAACATGGACTTGGGCTGAAAATATTGGTGGGGCTTGTTTATTTATAGCATTAATTGTAATCCTAGCTCAAAGTAGTCTGAAAGAACATTCAAAAAAGGAAAGAAAAAAGAGTAAAACTGATAAAGTACACATCCACACACAATGTTACTCTGTAAAAGGTACACTAGAATCATTAAATCTGTTCCCAAGGAGTGGAGTGTAGAAAAACGAGATTTAGATGCAGTAGTAATAAATAACTTTATTACAGTTCAAACTGCCCAGTGATGGTACGGGATACTTTACAACACTCTAAGTAAGTTTTCTTCAAAAGAAAAAGATGGAAGACAAATTTTTTTGAACCTGAAGGTAGAAGGACAAATGAGACCATGGGGTCAACATTAAGTAACAATATGGACCTGAATGAATTGCTTAGCCTCTTTGAGTCTGTATTGTTTTCTACAAAATGATGATGAAGATAAACAACAGGATTTTAAAGATTGAGTGAACTTGTGTGTACAAGGTGGCTGACATAATACTTCAAATATATCTGGTATTCGATAAAACTTAGTTGTGATTTTTCCAGTAAGACTGAAAGGTTAGGTATTTCTCAGGATTTGAACAGCTGGCACTTTGGATTCATTCTCACCATCTGCTAAGGTATCAGCCTATGCTGCTGAACATAGAAGGCTGGAATCTACCTTTCCAGCATTCTCTTCAAACTCAGATTCACATAGAAGTTAATTCTCACTTATTGAATCCACTTATGCAAGTTTTGAAGGCAAAATTGTAGTGGAGGGCGTATTCCTAGAGCTTTGGAATATTTCTTGCTGGCAAGCAAGGCTGTGGAGGAATCACTGTCCACTCTCCAGCTTCATGATTTTGAAACTCAGCTGTGGTGGCAGTAGAGGAAGGACTCTGAGTTCCAGGCAGAGGTGCTGGCATTTGCGTTGACTTCTTGATTGCAGCTTCCTGATCTTGATCCGAGCCACGGCAGTTTGGTCTTGACCTCAGTGGCAATGGGCTGTCATTTTCCCCGTCCTGTGTTACTCTAGAATGCTTACCTTAGCAGGTCACTTCACTGTTGAGACTATCCTTCGAGTCTTTCCAGGAAGTTTACAACAGTTATTTCTGTTTTAAATATCTTTCTTCTTTTTTATACTTTCTTCTTTTTTACACTTTTCTGACAGTTGAGGGTAGCAAGCAGAAACCAGGGTAGCAAGCAGAATAACACAGTTCTGCTTGCTACCCTGAACTGTGAGAAAGTATTAAAAGTGGCCAGGCACAGTGGCTCATGCCTGTAAACCCAGCACTTTGGGAAGCCGAGGTGGGTGGAGCACCTGAGGTCGGGAGCCTGACCAACATGGAGAAACCCTGTCTCTATTAAAAATACAAAATTAGCTGGGTGTGGTCGTGCATGCCTGTAATCTTAGCTACTCGGGAAGCTGAGGTAGGGGAATCGCTTGAACTCGGAAGGCGGAGGTTGCGGGTGAGCCGAGATCCCGCCATTGCACTCCAGCCTGGGCGACAGGAGTGAAACTCCGTCTCAAAAAAAAACAAGAAAAAAAAAAAAAACTTCCCTAAGAATGTGCAAATGTGCAATTTTAAAAATGATAAAATTATCTACAATTAAAAACAATCAGAGGAATTTGAGAATAGGACGCAGCCTCTTAAAGATTTAAAAATTTCATAGATTAGCATGAAGAAGACATTTTGCAGTAATTGCAAACTTGTAATTAGTTTGTTTCACAGACAAACATACGATGTATATTACAAAGTAATTGTTAATTTGTAAAAATAATTTTTAAACAAATTATTTATATAATAAGTGATATTTGAGGAATGAAGGAAATAGAAAAGTTTATTCTTGGATACAAAACTGTGAAAAGCCATTGCATAAAATATGGAGAAGAAGTTATGTTCCTTCTGAATAGATAACTACAGTCACCAGGTGAAGGCTAGAAACAGACTGATTTGATTCAATGTGAGCAATAACTTTCTAACGCCCTACAGTGAACAGGCTGCCTTTGAGAAGCATAAACATGTTATTTAAATAGTAAACAAACAGCCATTCTCCCAGTATACATTACAAGACATTCTCCAGTAAGGAGCTGAATTAGGGATACTTCATGGTCTCTTCCAATTTTAATATCCTATGATTTTACTTTTATTTTTGTTGTAACCTCACCTTTTTCATTTAAAACTGATATGTGAAAGCAATTTAAGCTAAACTTTTCAGAAACATAACAATCATATAAATGGAAGCAAAATGTAGCTCACTGATATTAGTTGCACTTTTTTTATTCTACTTTTAAGTGTATGCTTACACATGATGTGCAAATATATGTATATATATATAATATACATATATAGGAATATGTATATGTTGACAATGAGCACAAATGCTATGCACAAGTTTATTAGTCATTCATCCAACCATTAAGCTATTCATTCATTCCTCTTTTTATCATTTGACTAATAAGTTAGGTCTGTGTTATCTGGAAGATACGTATACACTTACCGTTGTTCATTAACTACTAAAATAAAGGAACAGAGCAAATTGGATGAATGAGTCAGAGCAGAAGTGTGATCTATCTAGACATATGTTAGAAAGTCTATCAGAAGATGATTCAAAACTGAGCTGCTCTTTCTGAAACCCAAGGTTTTTTCTTAATCCTCTGATGCCCTACCTTGAAGCTTATATATTTCTCTGCTGTGTTGAAAACAAAATAAAAAATTATAACTTATTTTGACTATTTTATGGCTTCTAACCTTTTTATAAATACTCTTTTTCTTAGCCAGGAAACTCTGAAATTAATATTATCTTAGAAGTTCACTTCATACCAAAAGGAAGTATTTAAAAATATAATTTTCAATTGTATAAGCTCTAACTTTCTGATTTGAAAGTCAAGAAACTTTTATGGATTGCCTTCTATGTGCATGGCACACTACTAGATAAGAGGCAATGAAGTAATAGATACGGTTAATACGTATTTTGGTTGCTTCCTGACTAATTCACTGGTAGGATCAATGCAATTATGGATTGATAAGTGGTTTAAGAATTCTAACTTGCTACGTAGGTGTAAGTCGCCATTTATATCATGGTTATGAACTTGGATTTCAGTGATGCGGATATAAATTCTGATTCTGACATTACTTAACTGTGATTTTCGGCAATCTTTCTGTGCTTCAGGTTTTTTTTTTTTCTTTAAACCACAAATAGGTGTTATAAAAGCAGCCTCAAAAGACAGTTGAAAAGGTTAAGTAACAGGTGAATGCGTTTGGAAATCATAGCTTATTACATGTCTGTTGAATCTGTTTGAATTATAGGAATACAGTGGAGTATGAGGAAGGAAGGAATAAAAATCCAATATGTTTATACTTGACTGGATTGAGTCTAGAACAAAGATTTTCCCCCTTTGTAAATGGAAGACTTAGCTTTAATTCTACTGTTCTTTAGTTCTTGCTGTCCATCTCCTGCTCCACCCAACTCTGAGAACTCCATAATCTGCCTATAGATCAACTGCCATCCAGAGCATGAGCTAATGTACACCAGGCCTTGCTGCATAAGAGCCTTGTACCTAGAAGCCATGTAGGAATTGAGAATTGGTTCTTCAGTATTGTGGCCTATATCCAAGATACCACCACATCTAATAAATTGAAGCTTACCCTGTGTTTGTAGAACCCACTTTTCAAACCAGACAGATTTCCATGGAATTGTGAATCTTTATATCTACCTAAATATGTCACTGCTGGAGACCTCTAACTATCAACACTAGCCCAGACCTAGCCCTTCAAATAATATGCCATGAGTTGGATGACTGGACATTTCCTTCAGGTAGCAGAATTGCATTAATTTTCTAGCATTTCCCTCACTACTCTGGGGGTCTTGACATCTTAATCATGTGTGTGGCCAACATTTTATAGGTTATAAAAATAAAACCTTTCTAGAGCTACCAAGTATAATATAAAATCTTGTGAGTAGGAAGCAGGAAGGGGCTTTAAAAGTCCTATATCATTGTGCAAATGGACAGTTATTTTATCTGAATGTGTGTGCTTTCTCTGTCTAGTACAGGAAGCAGATTGTGGGGAAAATGGATGGTAAGTATGGGTTCACTTTGTGGTGGCATAAATCATGTTTAGAATATTGTTAGAGTTCTGGGAGGCTCTGGGAGACTCCAGATCATTTACTCCCTGTAATTACATTTCATCATATTTGCTTTTGGGTTTGTCTGTTAATAGAGTCTCTTGATCTGCTTAACTGCCTCCTCTGTAATTAAACAGTCGAGGAAAGCATATGGATAATACCATGCTAATGATATAGTTTTAAAATTTAGGATGATTTAAAAGGAAATTTTAATCTACTAAGTTCAGTCTCAAACTGCTCTGGTTATAATGGTGATGTTTTCAAACTTATCATTCCTAAGAAAGCTTCACATTTCAATATGCTTGTTTTGCAGCCAAGAAGCCTTAATTAACATTTGTTAAGAACTGGAAGATGCATCCCAGTCTTTACTTTTCATTCCTAATTCTCATCCGTAACTGAAAAGGTTAACATTTCAAATGGGAGTACAGAATAGTGATGTCACTTTCCTGTATTCAAATACCAAATCACTGTTTAAAAGTAGCTTATGTTTTTCACTTTTATCATATCATTTGAACTCTGCTTGGTCTATGAGAAGTAGGCTGTGTAAGTCAGCTTTGCTGCTTAACGACAATCCTGAAATTTTCATGGCTTATAACAACAAACTTGCCATTTTGTTTGTTTCTTTTATTTTGTTTTGTTTTGTTCAGTTAGGCCAGCTATGTTGCCCAGTCTGGCCTTGAACGCTTAGCCTCATGCTATTCTCCTCCCATCTCCACCACCCTAAGTATGTGGGATTATAGGCATGAACCAACGACCTAGGCAACAAACTTTTTCTCTTTTTTTGGATCAGATTACATGTCAGTAACTGATCCAATTCTGCTTGCTAATGCTCCTCATGTCTTTGGAATCCTACTTGAGGGAGGAGCCCACATCTGGTACATGCCACACTTGTGGCAAAAGGCATAAGGTCAAACAAAGCTTCACAGTCACATTTAAAACTAAAACTAAATGTAAAATGTTGATTAACATTCTGATGGCTAGAACAAGTGAGACAACCAGGCTCAACATCAGTGGAATGGGAAATATCTTCCTTTAACAAGGAGAGGGAGTGAATATTTGAAAATGATAAAATAATTTTTCACATAGCACCAAATGATAATTCTAGTTACATCCATGTCTAAATGGCCCATATAATATTACAAATCTCCTCAGACCTACAATCGGGCTCCACTACTTGTATTTAACCAAAAATCTTCTCAAAGCCAAGTATGTATCTTCTCAGTTATTGCTCTTTCATGAGAGAGTATAGAACAACAGAGAAAAGATGGAACTTCAAACTTCTCATCAGAAGACTTGACTTGGAGCTTCAGCTCTACAAGAATCTAGTGTTTGATTGTGTTTGAGTCAATTCACTTCCTTAGACCTTGGATTCCTGGTCTATAAAATTGTGCCAAAAATAATAACACCTGCTACAAATATTGTTGTATGGCTCCTCTGAGGTGTATCCTAGGAGAATAAGTATGTGTCACCTGCAAAGTATGTCTTTTATTTTTCTGAGTTTTTATTTATGTTTCTTCCAAAAATGACAAAAGACCTGAAAGTCCTAAATAGTGTCAAAAGGAAAGGGATAAAAAGAATACTTTCCTTTGTATAAAATTTTTTAATTGAGGTCAGTGACCAACTGAAAGTCTAATGCTTATTGACTGCCTTCTATAGGCAAATCAACATGCAAAATATTAAAAGGTGATTTAAATCATTGACTCATTCATTCATACCACTTATTGTGAGCACTTATGTACCTGACACCATAGAATTTTAACATATGAAAATGGCCAGGTATGGTGGCTCACACCTGTAATCCCAGAACTTTGGGAGGCCAAGGCAGGTGGATAACCTGAGGTCAAGAGTTCCAGACCAGCCTGGCCAGCATGGTGAAACCCCATCTCTACTAAAAACATGAAATTAGCTGGGTGTGGTAGCACAGTTTGTAATCCCAGCTACCCAGGAGGCTGAGGCAGGAGAAGTTCTTGAACCAGGAAGACGGAGGTTAAAGAAAGAAAGAAAGAAAAGAAAAAGAAAAAGAAAAAAAAAAGAAAACAAGAAAGAAAAAAGAGAAAGAAAAAAAAGAAACATACAAAAACAAATGAAACATCATCCCTGTCTTTGGAGCGTCAATAGCAGTACCATTTGATACAAGTATCTGGAGAGTCATATATATAATTTTTGAATTTTCTAGTAGTCACATTATAAAAGATAATAGAAAGAATTAAAAACAATTTTCATAATGTATTGTATTTCACTCAATATGTCCAAAATATTAGCATTTGAACATGTCATCAATATTACAAATTAAGATATTTTGCATTTTTTTCTTACTAAGCCTAGGAAATCCCTATGTATTTTATACTTACAGTACATTTCAATTCAGATGCTAAATTTGCAACATTTAAAATGAAATAATAAAGTTGTGGCTAATGAAAATGCACTGCTTCCGTTTTTAAATTTAAATTTAACTTAATCAATATAGAATCTAGGGAGGTAAGCAAAATTCATGATGGTAGTCTTTCATACCTGTTCAATCTAATATTCTCTCATCTTGTCTTTAAACTAGGACTGAGATAAGCTTTTTACAATAAATAGAAATTTTTAGTTGGAAGAGCTTTATCACTTGTAGTTTTGCAAAATTGGACAAGAAAAATTAAATGACTTTTCCTTATTCATACTACTAGTTACTGGCAAAGCTAAAACTAACACCATGGTCTTCTGATTTTTCAGTCACAAGATATTATAATCTACATCTAGTGGTGTACTGGTAAATATTTACGTCTAGCTTTCTGAAAAAGAAATGCACACATACAAATAGTTCTGATATAAGAATGTGTAGATGGAATTTACAAATACTAATAAAATATATAATACTTTTTATTGTAAGTGTTATATAGTAGATTGATTCACACAGAATGTTTTGTTGATTTTTTCTAAATTCTTATATCTGTAGGCAAGTCATATTGCGATTTATATATGACTTATGACTTAACAAAAAAACTTAATCAAGAAATTTTAATAAAATTAAAATCCAGTTCTGTAGTCATACAGCCTTGTTACAATTAATCGAGAGTCATGGGTAGCTAGTGCCTATCCTTGAACAACATAATCTAAAGACTAACTGGGAAAGAAAGAGAGATTAGCAAGTGATTACAGTGATGTAATAGGGGAAGCAGAAGGCAGGTGGGGAGCACAGAGAAAGATGCAATTAATGTTTCTTGGTGAGTTGCAAGGATTTCAGAGAGCGCATCATCTTACTAAATGCCACAGGAAAGCCAAGCACACAAGAAAAAGGGAGAGAGGGATTCATGGAGAAGGCTCAGTGCTGAGAAAGAAAAGTGGTAGAGACAGCACAGTGTCCACTCTCAAGATTTACCACCAAACTGGGTAGGCTGGTAAAATAATAACAATAATAACAAGTTAGATGTTGAAATACAATATAAATGTAAGTGTGAACTAGAGAGTACATCAAAGGTATTTAGGTTGGTGCAAAAGTGATTGTGGTTTTTGTTATTAAAAGTAATGACCAAAACAGCAATCACTTTTGCACCAACCTAATATTATACAACACGTGCATTTATAATCCATTTCTGCAACTTACTACCTGTGCAATGCTTAGCAATCATCTGGGCATTTACTCTTCTGTAAAACTGGAAAGAATAATACCAACCTTAAAGGGCTATTGTGAGCAATAGATGAGATAATATGCATTAAAGAGCCCAATGCAGGTTTGTGAAATCAGAACTCAAATGGGAAAAGTCATGAATGACTAACTGCCATACCCAGTGAAGGGAAGGCAATCACTCAGCTGAAATTTAGAGAAGACTTCAGGCTTAGTGGCAAAGAGGAATTCCCTCTCAGAGGCAGTGATAACAGGACTTCTGTTACAGGTGAGATCCGCAAACACTGGGGAAGACGAAGAATGCCTTTCAGTTATTGCCCTCATTGTAACTGATTAATAACTTACAGTTATTCAATGTGTAGAATGGAGGGGGAAAGAAATTAGTGCAAATCCCTGCCAAGAAAGGAGATATAAAGAAAGGCCACGAGGGAGAGAAAGAAAATAAAGGGTAAACAAAAGCCAAATACAAAAGTTCCATTTTGAGAAAAACTAAATAATATAAGGAAAGAGAAAGAAATGAGACAGAATCTCAGTACTAGTTTTCCCAGAATCAGCCAAGCCCTGTGTACATTGCACTGCTCTATCTCTCTCTTTCTTACTGGTGCCAGCTCCTCATCCCTCAACACATTCCAATCCACTCACGTTGCTGGCTCTCTTTGGGTATTGTGCGTATTTATTTCTACCTCAAAGACCTGCACTTGCCCTTCCCTCCCTAGAGTGATTTTACCTCTGCTCTGGTTTATTCTCATCTTTGAAGTCTCACTTAAAAGTCTCCACATCTGATCCACCAATCTAGAGCACCCCCAACGTAAACCCAGTCACTCCCTGTCATCTTAACCTCTATTGCCTTCGGAGATCTGATCTCCATATAAATATTTTATTGTCCTCCATTGGTTGCCATCCTCTTCCCAGAATATCAGCTCCATTAAGACAGGGAGATAATGCCTCTAGCTCACCATCATAACCTTAGGACCTAAGAGGTGCTCACTGAATACGTTTTGAATGAATGAATAACACATCATAACGTTTGAATTTTCACCAATGCTGACTCACTCAAAACTCAAGCATCTAGAGACCAATAAAACAAACATTAGAAACTCTGTGTCTGTTAGAGTAATTACTAGGGCCCTCTATTTACCCCTGTTCCTAATATTCCTCTCCTCTCATTGTCAGTTTTTTATTTCATTGTCTTCCTCTGAACCTTTGGGATTAATGTCTAAACTTAACTCTTGGCATCCTTCATACTCACCCTCTGGCTCCAAACTATTTTAGATACAGCGCCTTGAAGTCTATTTCTGGATTCTGGAGGACTAACTGGTGACTCGGTGAGAAAGAAAGAGAAAGAAAGACTGAGAGAAAGAGAGGCAAGTGAGAATTAGAGGGGGGAAACAACTATCTAGAATGTGAAAGAAATGTAATATAAAACTAATATCTGCTAGGGAATAAAACTTTACAAAAACATAGGTTCAGGTGTTTATTAAATAAGTCTGAAACAAAGAAGAAAAAGAAAGCAGGTATTGCTTGAAAGTCTTGGAAGATAGGCTATTTAGGGTAGAGAAACTTCTTGCAAGAAATGTGTAAACACCTCTTGAAAAACGTGAACTAGGTGTTTCAGAGACATGCAACTTCTTTAGCTCTGTTCTCGTTCTGACAGTTTCTCCTTATTGACCAATTATGCTATACCCTATGTTTTCATTTCAATACAAATAAACAGGACACGTATCTTGAGTCAACAAAATGGGCCCCCATGGCCAATTATTTCCTCAGTCCTTACACTTGGCAAAGTCCCTGTAATGGTGTCAACTGTATCAGAATAGGGCTGTACCTTGGCTTAAGGAGAATCAGAAGGGAGCTAAGAAATGATTGAGTCCAGAGGGTCTATTTTTTTTTTTTTGAGACTGAATCTTGCTCTGTCACCCAGGCTGGAGTGCAGTGGCATGATCTCAGCTTGCTGCAATCTCCACCTCCCAGGTTCAAGCAATTCTTCTGCCTCACCCTCCCAAGTAGCTGGGACAGAGGGTCTATTTTATAGATGCGGTGTCTGAGGATCAGAGATAGGGACACATGTTCAGTCCTATAATCTCTACTTATCTTAATCTCTCAGATGCTTCTTTCAAATTCACAGTGCTTTCTCATAGCCTACTATGACTCTACCTGAAATTTCAACTGTCATTCCTTAGGGTCATTGATTTTGATGTTACATGCCTACCTATTAGACTGAGGAAATGTTTCCAGGGCAGAGGAACTCATCTGTGTTTATTACTCTAGTGCAGAGTAGGAGAATAAACGATGGACTGGCCAGTGTTGATGAGACAATAAAATATCTATCATAAATGGCACTTACTAGTAACAATTATAGTTCACATTATTGTGCACTTATGACGTGTCATGCATGGTTCCAAGTGCTCAATATGAAGCTAGTTTAATCTTCACAAAAACCCAATCTGATAGGCATTATTATTTGCATTTACAGACGAGGAATCTGAAGTATAGAAATATAAAATATGTGTTCAAGGCACACATCTGGAGAGAACAAGCTGGGATTTGAACCAAAGCCGTCCTTGAGCCAAGAGAATTTATCCATTATGTTCTCCTTTGTCTACAGGAGAATACATTCACATTGAAAGTTATATCAGAAGGAAACCCAGAGATTTGGAAATATGGAATTATGGACTACGACTTGAAGACTCATAAAATCAAATGTTCTTAGAATCACAAGGTCTCCTGACTGAAGGACACACTGGCTGACTCGAAAGTCCTCATTCACTGTCCACATTTGATCCACAATATTTGTACTAAATGGTCATCCAACCTCACTACATCTTCGAGACAGTTGATAATAAGGAATTCACTGTCTTCTGAAGGTATTCTCTTTACCTTTGCACACTTTGCCAAATAGAACAAATATATTTCACATATAAACTAAAGCCTGATTTCTTAAATATTCTATTCACTGGTCCCAATTCTGCTTCTTAGGAACATGGAGACTAAGGCTAATGTGTTTTGCATTTCGTAACCCTTCATTTGAAAATAATAACTCTTCTACCCTATTTCTATTGTGTCTTATCCAGTATTAGTATTGCTCTTTCCTCAAATATTTCTTTTATAAAATTTGTTGAAATTATCTTCCAGGTACTGCAGAGTTTGATGAGAGAGAGCATCTTATTTCCCATTTCTGAGGGAAAAAACAAGAGAAAACCAAGAGAACAAAACTGAAAATTAGATAGATATTGGGGGTCAAAATATACAAAAGATAAGAACATCTGATCACTAACTTTCACTCAAAGATAGAAGCTACTATGTATTTAAATTTACATTGGGCAGTGTATTGATTCTAGTAACATTTTTTTGTTGTTTGCATAATAGTCCAAAGTGAGTATTTCTAGTTGGCATGTGTTTTTCCATCATGACATGATTCAAGGACCCATGTTTCTTTCATATTGTCATCTACTATCCCCTAGGGCTGTTTTGCATTGGTATTCAACATATAGACTCAAAAAATTCCTGGAGGAGGCATGTATCTTCTTTAAAGCCTTGAAGTTAGTGGAACAGCCCATTTCTACTTATAATCCACACATAAGAAAGCCCATATGGCTATATGTAATTGCAAAAAAAAAAAATGCTGGGAAAGGTAGCTTTGTTATGTGCTCAGGAAGATATAAAAATGGATTTTGATGAACAACTGATGATCTGCCACAAGGACTCCTTACAATGTTAAGAAATTCAGACCTGGAATGGAATCCTGGTCCCTCTTTTTTATGAGGCATATAAACATGGGTAGCACTTAGTGCTCTAATCTTCAGTCTGTCAGATATTAACAGGATGTCTCTTACCAGGGTTGTCGTAAGGATTAAATGAGAAAGCACATTTGATGTTCTTGGTCTGGTCCAGCAAGTTGAAAGTGCTAACTAATTATTATCTTCATCTATTCTTACACTATTACTGCCAGATCCCAACAGACAATGGTGCTCAATAAATGTCTGCTGAACTGAACTAAACTAAACACCACAGTCATTACCAAGGTCAGCCATACCCTTACAAGGAAGTACAAGGGGAGTAAGTCTGGTCCATGTTCACCGTGACGCTGACATGCTCACAGTCTTCTTTCTTTGTGTTCCCAGGCCTCTGTGCTGCACTCATCTGTGGGACTGATTTATACCTTCTCCAGGAACACACTTTCAGTAATTAAGGACTGAAATCAAAAATGAAGAGCTGAATTGAAGAAGTCAGACAGTCTGATAAGTGCCACTGGTCTCATTTCTCCAGCTCCCAGTGACTGGTGGTAATTATAATACTGGGACACAGGTAATCCTGGCTGTTCACCCTTTGAGCGTGGTGGTTCACATAAAGGACTTTCCAGTGGATCTTCTGTTTTATACACAGAAGCCCTATGCAAAATCCATCAGTCATCTGATTCAGAGACCCCATAAGCTATTTTGCTTCAGAAGGCAACGAGGAGCCCAATCAGCCCCACTCAAAATGCTATGTGGAAAATTTGCTTTCTCTTAAGTAAGATCATTGGAAAAAAAAATCATTATTTCCAGGATTAGCAAGAGCCAGTGTGCACAGTTCTCCCAAGGGCTGCCATGACAAAGGCTGGATTATTCATTACAATCTGTTCCTTCCACTAATATCTTCTCCACGGGTTCCATCACAATTGTTATTCCTTCTAATTGTTCAAACAGTGAATTAGTGGCCAAGTTGCCAGGTGAAATGAGGATGTGTTAGATAAAATACATCTTTCTTCACTTTCGTGTCTCTGGGGCACTGTGACTTGATGAAGCTGGGTGGCAGAGGGGTGTTATCAAGAGGTCAGCCAGTCTCTGAGTGGCAGACTGAATGTGAAGTTGAAGCTCCTAGTATTTCAGTTCTTTCAATAACCCCTGATTCAACTTCTGCTCAGATTTTTCTCCCTTGATTTTCTTCAGTGCTGAAAAAAAATATTCCCTTGGAAAACTCATTAGAACTAATTATTTAGTACTGGGGAAAATAGCTCAAGCATAACTAATTATCTCATCAGCTGAACTCTCGTTTTTCCCCAAAGGTTACCAGGGCAAGGATATCAGAATTTCCCTTGTTATCTTTAACGGTCCTGAATGCCGAGCAGTTTCTCCTAAATTTGGTCTCTTTCCTACTTCCAGCAGTTTCCTTTCATCCTCTCCCTGGTGAGGATAGGATAGATTTGGAGAGCTGAAGCCTGTAACTATCTTCCTTGTGTGACTTATCATTCAGTCGGCATATGACTTTTCTCATCTTTCCTTTTGCAAGAAACAGAAAAATAAGACCTGAATAAAGCCCAGGACAAACAATTTAAAACTATTCTCAAAACCAAGAGGCCAACTGGAGGTATAGTGGCTGTAATTGCTCCTTCAAAATATCTTTCTTAGCTTCAACTTTTCTGTAGCTTGAAACTTATACTCTTGTCAGGGAAAGGAAGAGAGAGAGAGACAAAGGGCTCAGTGTTGAAAACTCACCTGCTTTCTGGGGCCAGACCAGTCATTTAGATGAGTCTGTGATGCCTGCTGTAGGTCAATTGTAAGGTAGCTATAATCAGAGGGCCATGGTGTGTTAAAAAGAGCAATACTCTCAAGTTCAAGTCCTGCCTGTCCATTTGTGAACCATTGATCTTGGACAAAATGATCAGCTTTCTGAGGCTCTATGTTTTCATCTACACAATGCGGCTCATCGTAACTACTTCACAGGCTGCTTGTGCATATGGAATGTGCTAGGATGTGGAAAGGGCCTTGTGAACTACAAAAGAAGGCTATAAATAACAACTGTATGTTCAAGGCAAGCAGTAGGAAAAACAGCCTCAGATCAGTGAGACTGAGTGTAAAGGGAGGACAGAGGGCGGGGGAGTGAACAGCCCTGCACCGAAAAGCCCCTCTCTATCCACCCTCCCCACGGGCTACAGGCTACAGATCTTCCACCTGGGGTCTTCAGCTCAGACCATGTCTACTGGCTGGTATGGCGGTGAGTCCAGGGTAGAGGAAGTTAATTAACAAGAGAAATGAAAAGGAGGATAAAAGAGGAGGTAAATCTTTTCATCATCGTCACCATCTTTTAAAAATATTTATTTTAGAGGTTTGAATCAAAAGCTGCCCTAGGCAGAGCTCTACTGGAGTGTATCATATGGAGGGGATCATTATTACATTTGTAAGCAGCATGGCGCTCCCCTAAACACAGGCACAGTAGGGTCATGATAAACGTTTTTGTCAATAGAGAAGAGACATACAGGTCTGTGCAAAAGGCATGGGAAAAGGCAAATTTCCTGTCTTTATGGATGTGAGGAATACAGACTATGGTTAATAACTGATTTTGTCTATTGAATTGCTTTTACTTTGTTTAATTATCTATATTTTTATGTTTTAATGATCAATTCATCAATTTTACCATCTAGTGTTTTAGAATGTTGCTTGCTAGGTCACTTAACCTGCTTCATGTTTAGTTTCCTGAATTTTATAAAATAGGCATAATTTAAATTTCATAGGATTAACTGAAAGATTAAGTGTAAATTACCAGGCTCATTCCAGAGGAAGTTCCTAATAAATGATGGTTCTCTGTCCTATCTCCCAATTCTTCAAATGGTCCTGGAGGTACAGTATTTTGTAAGCCAGAATCTGCATAATCATAAAACTCTGACTTTGTATATATGTGAAGGAACACCATGTTCTTCATACACTTGTGGAGGCCAGTGAAGTCTGTAAAGAGTATCTGCAAAATCAGAGATGAAAGGTGTCTGCATATTTCATGATTTATGTGTTCCATGCCTTGTTGGTAAATGTTAAATTTCCAAATATTCATATCTAAGGGTTATTGAGCTATTTTAACTTGAGGGAATGAAAATTAAAATAAATTTCACCTCATGAGAATTGTACCTGAAGTAAGTAAGTCACTATTTAAAAATAACTTGGCGGACTCCAACTCAGGAGTGCTCATCAATCTGGATAAACTGAAGGGAGATATGATCTCTTTCAAATAGCTGGAATGGTTTTGATGGAGAGTTAAAGGAGAATTAGGACTAATTCGGTGTCTACTGTGTACCAGGGACTCTGCTACATGCTTTCTACATGCCACCTCATTTAATCCTCACTATGACTCCATGAGGTAGGCAAGGATAGGCCCATTTGCTGATGAGGAAAACAAGACCCTGCAAAGTTAAGCAAGTTTTTAAAAAAATCACACAGCAAAATGACAGGATAAGAGATACAATCATATCTACTGCAAACTTATTTAATGAATGTATGTTGAGAGCTTGATGTTCTAATGATTAATCTTTTAGGTGTTGAAGACTAAGCAATAAATAAAACCAAAATAAGCCTGTGTTCTTGGACTTTAGATACAACCAAAAGGTATATGTATATACCTTTTAGAAGCTACCTAATTGTATACTTTATACCAAATTGATAGTAGTAGTTATTTATCTCAAAAAGATTCTAGAGTAAGATAGCTGGGAGAGGGTTATTAACTTTTAAAATACTTGTTTAATTAAAAAATATGGCTGGGTGGGATGTCTCATGCCTGTAATCCCAGCACTTTGGAAGGGCAAGGCTGGTGGATGATTTGAGGTCAGGAGTTAGAGACCAGCCTGGCCAACATGGCAAAACACCATCTCTACTAAAAATATAACAATTAGCAGGGCATGGTGGCATGTACCTGTAATCCCAGCTACTCAGGAGGAGAATCACTTAAGCCTGGAAGGTGGAGGTTGCAGTGAGCTGAGATTACACCACTGCATTCCAGTCTGGGTGACAGAGTGAGACCCTGTCTCAAAAAAACAAACAAACAAACAAAAAAAAAACACACATGCACACAAAGGCTCACTTTCAATTTTAAAATAATTTTAGACTTATAAAAATTTTGCATATTTCCTATCTATTCTTCACTCAGATTCCTTAAATGTTTATTTTCTGTATACATATTTTAATAATGGTCAAACCCTGGAAACTAATACAGATACAATAGTCTCGTGTAATCAGCAGACCTTATGTAAATTGTCCCTTTTCTGGTCCAGGATCCAATCTAGATTTTGAATTGTACTTGGATTTCACATCTTCTCAGACTCCTTCAATGTGAGACTTCCTTGCTTTTTCTTCATTATTCACGACTCGATATTTTTAGAGTCTAGGCCTGTTATTTTGTAAAATATTCTTTCAATTTAGATTTGTATAATTTTCCCAATGATTAATTAAGGTATGCATTTTGGTTAAAAAAATCAACACCAAAACAATATTGTGAACTTCTCAGTGTATCTTATCAGGAGGTACAAAATGTTGATGCTCTATTACTGGCAATATTATGAGAACACCTGTGTAAGAGTGTGTCTGACAGGTTTTTCCCCTGTAGAGTTACAATTTAACCTTTGTATTTAATAACTACTTTGTGGGTAGATATTTTGAGATCATGCAAATAATCTGTTTCTCATCATACTTTTACTCATTAATTTTATTATCTGTTAATGGTTGTTCCTTGCAACAATTATTACTGTGGTGTTCCCCAAATGGTGATTTTCCATTTATATTATTCCTCCTACATTTATTAATTAGAATTCTACTGTGAGGAAGAGTTTTTCCTTCTCCCCTATTTATTTCTTTATTCATATTCTTAAATTTATGTCAGTATGAATTTGCAGATACTTATTTTCATCTATGAGAGTTATAAACATTAAACTGGTTTAAACCAGTTATAAACTTTTGTATTTATTGCATTGCATATATTGGCCTTGATTAGGCTATTCAGAACTTCATCACATTGGTTTGTGGATTCCTTTGACATAACATCATAATTTTTAAAGCACATTTACACTCTGCCACCACATAACAGTGACATGCTGGTAGAGTACTGGTTGCCCCCTAGAAAAATTAGAAACCAACATCTGAGTGCTAAGTGTGTTAATTGCTATTGAGATGTCAAGACATATAGATTCTTTCAGAGATCAGATTTAGGAAAAAAATATGTATGCATCTCATTTGTACCAACAGTTATATCTCTGTTTGTATCTATCATCTATCTCTGGCTATCAATCAATCAATCAATCATCTATCTACATTAAAAACTATAAGGTCACACTAATACCTGAGATTTGAGTTTCATACCACAGAGTTTATTCTTGCCTTCCTCCTTTCTATGTTGACTATTCTTTCTGACAGTGAGAAACCTGGCTTTCATTGTTTATGATGTGTTTACTTCCTCATTTTGTTTTAGAGTATATGTAAAGTATCAGTATTGGTAACGCATACTATCTTTGTTCCTGCTGCTATATTAAAATACGCGAGCCTGGGTAATGTTTAAAGAACAGACATTTATTTCTAACAGTTTTGGAAGCTAAAAGTTCAAGATGAAGGTGCTAGCAGGTTTGGTATCTGGTGAGGGCCTCATCTTTGTTTCCAAAGCCCTTGGAAACCTTGTTGCTTTGCCCTCTAGAGGGAAAAAACCACTGTGTCCTAACATGGTGGAAGGAACAGAAGGTCATAAGAAGGAATTTGGGTGCTTCTTTCAACCTCTTTTATAAAGTTGCTAATTCTATTCCTGAGAGATTAGTCGTGACCCCATGACTTAGCCATCCCCTAAAGGCTCTACCTCCAAATACTATCATATTGGTGATTAAGTAACAACATATAATTTTGGAAGACACATTCAGACCATAGCATTTCACCCCTGAATCTCAAAATTTATTTCCTTTTCACATGCAAAATATATTCATCCCATTCCAATAAGCTGCAAAAGTCTTAACTCATTTCAGCACCAACTCAAAAGTCCAAAGTCCAGAGTCTCATCTAAATCAGATACGTGAGACTCAAGGTATGATTCAACCTGGGGCAAATTTCTCTGTACCTCTGAACCTGTGAAATCAGAACAGTTTTCTCCTTCCACAATACAATGGTGAGACAGGTGTAGGATAGACATTCCCATTCTAAAAGAAAGAAATAGAAAAGCCATTATTAGAATTCTTTTCCTCTTGCCATTGTTTTGTCATTATTATTGTTATTATTATTATTATTTGTATTGAAGCAGAGACTATTTAAATTGCCTTTACTATATTTATTGTCATTATAACCTAAGGTATAGGGCCAGCAGAAACTCCCCAAAGATATCTTTTGTCCCTCTACTTAAGGAAAGTCATTCCAAACATTTCTTAACGCATTTAGAATGAGAATCAATAAGAACAGTACCTCAAGTTAACTTTCTTTGCCCTCAAGGACAGTTTCCAGTCCCCTGGGCATAAGTAATATCTTCTCTGAAGTCTGAGGCAGCACTTTGTCGGGGGAAGCACAAATGTTTGTGGAGGGCAGAGTTATTTTGTCCTTACTCTGAGTTTGCACTCTATGAAAACTCTGTGTTCACGTCATTGATACAGAAATTTGATTTCCTCCCTCTGAACAGGAAGGAACTTCTCTTACAAGGAGTTTGCTTGCTTTATTTGCTACAATTAGAGGCTCTTTTCAACTTGACTTGACGGTCTTTTGTTTTCTTTTTCTAAACATTCAATTTCCTGGAAGTTCTAGGGATATGGTGGTGATCAAGAGGAATAAGACCTCTGTCCTCATGAAGCTTATACACTAGTAACTTTAAGGGTGCTGTCTCTCTTTCTCTAGGATATATTTCACTTAAATCTAAGCAAAAGCTATGGGAGAAGTTTTATAAACAGTTCCTAGATTAAAATTTTAAATTAAAAAGCCAGTATTTGCTTGAAAGATGTACTAGGATAAGAAAGTTCCAAATATGTTCCTTAGACAATTTTTGGAATATGGCAAATGTTACATTTTAAAATTAGTCAGAGTGAAAAATATAATTGCTTTATATAGAATATATAAAGGTATCTGTTTACCTTTCAGCTGTCTTTACTAGTTACAGAAGCCAGGAATCAAGTACATAGAGGATCATGAATGGTTTGCAATTATTCAATACAATTTGTTCAACAGAGACACTCATATGACCAATTTTATTAATACATAAATATAATACCCAATCAGGCTTAAAATATGCTGCTAAGGAAAAGTAGTGACAGTGTCAGGGCTAGAGAATGCATGAGAAATATAAGCACAAAATATTAATAATAAACTGTTAAAGTTGGATACCAACTCAGGGTTCTGATCAACCTGTCCTAATGCAGAAGTTACTTCAACAGCTTCTACTTCACTGACAAAGAGTATTCTAGATTCTGCTTGGCACAGCTATTGAGAGAATAAAATGTCGGGGTGGGGGAGGGGTATTATATATGGTGCTGCCCAAGGTCCTGAAAATTTCTTTTGCTATGAAATGTTTTGTTCTGATAGTCCTGGAATAAAGTTGGCTCCTGTTCAATCTTGTCCCAGTAATCTTGAACCAAGTGGGAAAAGGGCAGTGATAGGAGAGAACATGGGAAAGGGAGAAGAAAAGACAGAATAAAGGGAAGAAGGAAGGGACATAGCCTTTAAAGAGTGTCAGAAAAAAAACAGAGTCCTTGATTTCTCAATCATATTCAAATAATAGCAGTAACTGACAAAGAAAATGTCTTTTATTTTTGATATGGTGGGTATGTCAGTTTGTTCAGTATGTATAACAAAATACCGTAGACTGGTGGCTTGTTCACAGCAGAAATTTTTTTCTCACAGTTCTGGAACCTGGGAAGTCCAACTTTAAGGTGCTGACATATTTGGTATCTGATGACGGCCTGCTTTCTCATAGACAGCTGCCTTCTTCTGTTACTTCATATGGTGGAAGGTAAGAGATTACTCCAGGGCCTCTTTCATGAGGTTGCTAATCTCATTCTCTTATAATCTAGTCACCCACCAACCAAAGGTCCCACCTCTTTTTTTTTTTTTTTTTTTTTTTTTCGACTGCATTTCACTCTTGTTGCCCAGGCTGGAGGGTAGTGGCATGATCTCCACTCACTGCAACCTCCACCTCCCAGGTTCAAGTAGTTCTCCTGCTTCAGCCTTCCGAGTAGCTGGGATTACAGGCATATGCCACCACACCCTGCTAATTTTGTATTTTTAATAGAGACAGGGTTTCTCCATGTTGGTCAGGCTGATCTCAAACTCCCAATCTCAGCTGATCTGCATACCTCAGCCTCCTAAAGTGCTGGTATTACAGACCTGAGTCACTATGCCTGACAGTCCCACCCCTCAATACTATCACCTTGGGGATTAGGATTTTAAAAAGTGAATTTTGGGGGAAAATAAACGTTCAATTCATTGCATTTGATAACGATGCCTACTGGATTTCCTGGGAAGTAGGTTGTCAGAAAGAGTTAGAGTAAACATACAGAGTATTTTAAGTCATGCCCTTGGAATCAATACTTTTTGATAAGAAAGAAAAAAAATGTAAAATGGCAGAGGAGAAAGCCAAGCTGCAATACAGTCTCAAAAGCCTAAGCTGACCCGATAGAATATGAAGGCACTAGAATAGCCATCCAGAGCTCTTTAAAGTTGAGCAAGGCCTTTATATTCCCACATTGTTCAGTCATTAAATCTAGGTTATCCTAAGAAGGAATATGACCTTGAGTGAGGTGACTATGACCATGAACTGAGGCAATTCATGAAAGGGGTTATTGCTGGGGCTACAGGTACTTCCCTAAAGGCAGACATGGGTTGCCAATCCAGTGTACACCACAGGGGTCACATGTCACATTATTCCTCAAGCTATGTTTATGTATAAGCATCCTACCACCCAAGCCAACTTATGACAGAATTGTGCATCTGTTTTTGTATATACGTTTTATGTCAGGTTGAGTCAAAAGCTTTCTCCTTCCAATTCCTCACCCACCATCCTCACATGACTAATCCCTGACTCACTTTCCATCCCATTTGTTATTTAAAAGAAGCTGCTGTACTTCAATATCATCTCAGAATCTCTAACATTTTCTTTTCCTCATGTACCATCTTTGACACTTTTTCAAAGTTCTTGAGGTGACAACCATTTTCAAGTCATCTTTTATCTTATTTCCTTTCCTTTGGTTGTATTCTTTCTTTCTTTCTTTCTTTCTTTCTTTCTTTCTTTCTTTCTTTCTTTCTTTCTTTCTTTCTTTCTTTTCCTTTCTTTTCCTTCTTTCTTTCTCTCTCTCTTTCTTTCTTTCCTTCTTTCTTTCTCCAAAACCCTTTATAAAAATTATACCTGATGTTAAAGTACCCATGAAAATGTCATCACAAAGACACTTGGAGCAGATTTTAGGAACTAAACAAATATTCTGGATTGATTTAGACTGTATTATATAAAGATTAGTACCAAAGAGTAAAGAGTGGAAAGAAGGGGGATCAATATAAAGATATCAAAAGAAGCAATCGAAAAATACATTAAAGAATATTCAGTCTAAGAATATATTCAATCTAAGAATACATTCAATAAAAAATTCAAGAATATTGAACAATATTGAACAATATTCAAGGATACTGTTTGACAGAACAAAAGACAAAGCATGTATTTGCAGGCTGTCCATTGTTCTATCCAACAGAGTCCTTTAAAATGAAGCAATCTTGCTTTTGTCACTCAGTCCACTCTGCAGGAGCCTCCAACATCCTCACATTATTCTCTGTCTTGGTTCTGAACAGCTTGCTCTGCTGTGTGGCATTACATTTCACAACAAGCTGCTCACTTCTAATTTTGCAACTCTTTGTCCACCTCTGATCTCACCTCTTACTTTGAACAAGTGAAATTTTCCCACTTTGCCAGATGAAAGTACACTGTATTTCTCACCATAGGATGGTGTCTGGGGTCAAGGAAGTGCTTGATGAGTCTGGCTGATTGGGCGGTGCCTTGGATAGCTGCTGACAAACATCTGCATGGTCTGATCTATACCTGGGACCCTATGCCTCAGTCTCTCCCATGAGCATGCCACTTACCAAGCCCATGTCATTCTTCCTATGAATCACATCAAAACATTGAGCCCCTCTTTCTCTCTTTATAGAGAAAGTACCATCTGCCAGGATTCTCAGTCTGGATAGCAAGCGGTTAACTCTGGGGAAGAGAGAAAGGAGAAGACAATGGAGGAATGGTCTTCATTTCCAGGGGCATCTGCTTCCCTAAATGAAACATTTGGAAGTTTTTGAGGACTCGAGAAGGGAGCTCTAAAATGCAACATGTGAAGTGAGGTTATTTAAATTCTGATCTAACTGTGTGGCCCATCTTCATGCCTGCATTAAAATTGTTCAGACTTTGACCATCCACCCCCGTCATTTTGTTTGGATTAGCTGAGGGCTCCACTTGTGTGGTACGTTTTGATTTTGTCTGACACAGTGTTCCCATCCCATCCTCCCTCAAGTAGGTCTGGAGGAAAAAATGTACTTAGCTGAGAAGTCACAATCTCTGTTTTTTATGCTTCCAAGGAGACTTAACAGGAAATGGCTTTGCTTTGCCATTTTTAGCATAGATTAGAGTACAGATTCAGGGATTTTTCCTCAAATTAGATTTTACACAGAAACTCAAGGACAAATACAAAGAAAAAAATGGTCTCAGAATCCAACCCCAGGATGCTTACAGGGTCTGATTACAGGTTTCCATCTGATGGATGAGGGAATTAATTTCTAGCAAGGGAAACGGTTTTACTCAAAGCTGCATAATGAACTACTAATGGCTCAACAACGAGGACTAGAACCCAGGTCTCTTATTGCTCTTGCACATAATTTAGAAATTCAGCTAAAACATACACTATGGATCCACAAATTTGCATGCTTTCAATTTTAACTCTGATTCCAATGAAGTGACCAAAAATCAAATTTCTCAGATTTGGTCACCTGTATCCTCATGTGTGTGTGAAGGGCAGGTACAGGGAACAATGCAGAGAATATGGGCTTCTCAGAAATCATCACGGAGGGAGTTCTGAGGGTTCCATAAAGAGTAAAAGCAGCAAAGGTTAGATCAACTAGTTCTAGATTTGCAAGATCTTCATAGGATGTCATTCTCTGCCACCTGGAGAAGTGCGAGGAGATGTGAGGTGGCAGAGAAATATTCAACACAAACTAGTGTGTTACATTTTTTCATTCTAGAGGAACAATGAAAGTCCCTACAGCAGAATGGTGAGCAGTGGAAGCTTCTACAAGATGAAGCAAACTTTATTCAGTACATATTTGCAGAACAGGACATGAACCTCAGCCATGCTGTAGAGAAACAGCTTTTAAGTTAGTCAGAAGGTAAGCAGGGGTATACATTATTTTCCCTCAACTTTGTGAGGCAATAGGAGGGAAGGAATAAAGGTAGGAAAAATGAAAGGTGACAGGGTGAATTTAAAAGAGTGTTCCTAAATATGCCAAGTCTGTCTTGATTTCCTAACCATGGTCAATGGATAGGCCGTGCATGCAGGCTTTGATTTATTTTAGTCCCAGAGGAAATTCTATTATAAAGAGAGATTCAATCCCACTTTCTGGGACAAGTGAAAACACTGGGAGTTAAGTGGAGTTTCTAAGCAAAAGGAAAATCCAAAGTCCCAGGGAGGACTCTGCACAGGTCAGTACAGCTCCTGCGTTGTAAAACAGGAGTTTTCTAATCCCTTTTCACCCTCCCAGGTATGTTGGGATACTCTGATTAAACAGCAATATCCATATTAACCACCACTTCAGTTCATTTAAGTGCATTTCAGTGCACTAGGAACTGTGAATGTGTTATGCATTTTGAATGCATTATATTTGATCCCAGCAAAAATCTTGAAATGCAAATATTATCAGTGTATCCTCTGTAGAAAAACAAAACAGAGACTCAAAGTAAATTATTTAGCCTCAGATCTCATGGTCCCATGGCAGAGTAGCTGTATAGCTTAGTGGTAAAGAGCATGGACTCTAGAAACAAAATATCTGTGTTCAAGTCATAGCTTTGCTGCTTGCTAGTGGGAGAAAATAGACAGCATCTAAGATGGCTACAGTTGATCCCCATTTCCCGTTATTCATGGACTTCTATAATCTTTTCCTCTTGAATATTCTGCTTGTAACCAACAGAATATGGCAACATAGTGGGCTTGTCATTTTGTTGGGTAATTACAAGATACTGTGGTTTCTATGTTACTAGTAGATTCTCTGTGTTGCTGGCTTTGATGAAAAAAGTTGTCATGTGAGAGAAGTCCTTGAGGCAAAAAACCGAGGGTATCTCCCACCAACAGCCAGTGAAGAACAGGGGCCTTTAGTTCAATGCCCAAGAGGAACTGAATTCTGCAGCAGCTACGTGAATTAACCTGAAAACAGATTCTTTCCCAGTCAAGCCTTCAGATGAAACCCATTTCAGAGGACACCTTGATTGCATCCTTCTAAGGTTTGAATTTGTGCCCACAAAAACTCATATTGAGATTTGTTCCCATATGTGGCAGTGTCAGGAGGTGGTCCAGTGGGAGGTGTTTGGGTCATGGGGACAGCTCCTTCATGAATAGCTTTTTACCCTTTTCATGATAGCAAGTTCACACTCCCTTGAGCATTAGTTGTTATAAAGTCAGGATACCCCTTGGGTCTTGTGTCTTTGCACGTCTGCTGCCTCAGTGACCATGTTATGAGACAGCATGAAAGCCCTCACCAGAAGCCAGAGCCATGTCCTTGAAATTCCCACCTGCAGAAACATGAGCTAAATAAACCTCTTTTCTTTATAACTGACCCAGTCTCAGATATTCTGTTATAGCAATACAAAATAGATAAAGACACAGCCTTATGAGAAAGCAGAAGACCCAGGTCAGCCATGTCCTGATTCCTACCCCATGGAAAATGTGAGATAATAAATATTTACTATTTTAAACTTCTAAACTTTGGGATAATTCTTTATGCAACAATAGGTAACCAATATAGGAAACATGGGTGAGTTATTTAACTTCTCCCTGCCTCAGTTTTTTTACTCCTCCTGCAGAACTAGATCATCACAATTATTTCATAGGGTTACTTAGAGGATTCTGTGTGATTTTATATATATATATATATATATATATATATATACATATATACATATATATATGTGTGTGTGTATATATATACATACACACACACACACATATATATAAGCCTGACATTTGGCAAATGCTGCCTAAGTTTGAAAATAGCAAAGCTGATATTCAAACCTGGGTCTGTCTGCTACCTGGGCCCTTTGCTTTGGCAGCAGGCTCTTATGCACCATGCCAGTCCATAAAAATATTATCTTTAAAATCTACTTTATACCTCACTTATGATTTTGTTTCTTGTTTCTTGCTGCATCCCTTAATTTACTTTATTGATGACTCAGTTATGGCTTCAATTCCTAAAACCATTCTTGACTTTTGAATCAAAGAGGGAATCGACTTTTCCACTTGACTGCTCAGCATGTTTTCTTGGACTCCTATCCATTCTAGGCTTCCCGTGTTCTGTGCCCAGGTTAACTCATACCTAGTATCACTGTGCCTCATTTCTGAGCTTGGAACTAAAGTTATATGCTACATAATGGCATTTTGGTCTATAACAAGATATATACATGGGATGGTGATCTCGTAAGATTATAATACTGTACCTTTTCTATGGTTAGTTATGCAAATACTTACCATTGTGTTTTAATTGCCTACAGTATTCAATATTATAACCTGCTGTAGAGGTTTCCAGCCTGGTACCAATAGGCTATACCATAGAGCCTATGTGTGTGGTAGGCCATACCTTCTAGGTTTGTGTAAGTACACTCCATGATGTTCACACAATGGCAAAATGGCCTAATGATGCATTTCTCAGAATGTATCCCCATGGTTAAATGACACGTGCCTGTGCCCCTGGTTAAGTGACACATGCCTGTGTATAGGATCTATATGTGGTATTCTAGAAAGCCAGAAAGAACAATGACTAAGGGTGAGAAGATTTGTCTTCTTTCCCCAATTCTTTCTTAAAGTAACTCACTTTATTATTTTCTGAATTTCAATTCATCACGTGACATGGGTATTGTAATCGCTCTGTTATAGAGACAGCATATGCATTAAATATGATGTGGAAGATAGAACAGTTGACATTAATTAGGTGCCCCGGTAAATACTAACCCTGTTCTTACATTCCTTAGCTCTAGCATTCCATGGTTCCAGCTGTAAATGCTTCAAACAGAGACCACGGAATGAACTAGAACATCCCTCTCTCTGTATGAGCCCTTCCCCATTCTTTCCTGATCTCTTTCCCAACTGAATCAATATTTTTATTTGGGAAATAGCCAGCTTCAGAGACAAGTCCTTCAAGTTTTCTGAATGTGCATTGGACTTCTGGGGCAAAAAGCCAGCCTGTTTTATGTACTCTACTTCCTCCCTCCTGTCCTCATTCCATTGCTAAATCACAGGAATTCTGCCTTTCTCTTCCATCTTTATTCCAAGTACCTGCTTGTTAAGCCTTCAAGAATGTATAGACATACAGCCACCACATGTCCCAGATATTCTAATTTGAGCAACCATATTATCAGGTAATTTTTTTCCCCACTAGCTCCCACAAGGCTCTCTAAGCCTTAGTTACTTCATGCATAAAATGATGTTAGAAGTCCGGTTTTGGAGCATAATGATAAAGTACATAAAATGCCTTACACACAAGACTCAGTGTAGAATTATTATTATCTGAAATAAAGATCATGCAAAGCTAAATTGTTATTTATCTTTGTAAATATTTCTCTGTGCATTTATTGGTAAATTTAAAAATCCTTTGTCAGATTATTTATTCCTCCTAAGCCAAATGTTTTCCAGGATGTCTATAATACTGAGTGTAGTTGTGGTGACTTTAGTGTGGGCCAGTAGAACACATGTGCACTGTAGGCCAATTTAGGCTTCAATCTCAGCTGGGCCTCATAGCAGCTCAGTTCAGCTATGCAAACTCGGCAAGCTCCTTGGCCTTGCAGATTTAAGTTTCTTTATCTGCACAATTGTTATAACGCAACGTACCTTGCAAGAATTTTATATACATGAGCTATCTGTCATATACTGGAGACTGAATATGTTAGGTATCATTCCCCAGCAATGTAGTCTTTCCAGGATAATCCATTTTTACTAATTGAAGATAGTGTCTTGCCTTGTTTTACCTGGTATGGGATTTCATAATGTTAATATTCCTCCTTAAATTAGGCATCTAATACACAACCATGGATACCCCATCCCCCTCACCACCCACCTTCTCTTATAACTCAAAGATTTATTTCTCATCTAGAAAAATCTTTCTTTAAAATTCAAACGCTAAGGCCAAGGGGTCTTCTGAGGGAAATCAAATCCCTTTATACTTTGCCAGAGAACTTTCCCACAAAAAGGAAATTCTACAAATACTCAGATGACATCACCCGAGAAAAGACTCTTATTCCCCCCGAGTGCAGCCTCCCTGGAAGATGACAAGGGTTAGGAATAGAGGAACCCTGGGCCACTTGTCGGATTTGGCAAGCGGCAGCCAACAGCTGGTCTGGCCGGTTAATTAGCTCTGCACTCTGCTCCCGTCCAGCCTTTACTGGCAAAGGCAGAGGCAAGCGGCTCTGGCCTCCTTTTCTCTTTCTATTAACAAAGCCCAGTGCCATTGGATTACCTTGGCCTCCAGCCAGGGCTGCGCGCCCTTTGCCTGCCTGTGGGTTGCCATGGCAATAGTGATGTGCCTTTTGCCAAGGCAGCAGCTGGTGGATGGGCAGCCCATTACCTGCCAAGCAGATTCACTAGTTCCAAAGTGCAAATCTTTCTCAGATAAGTAAAATAAGTGCGGGGTTGTGGTGGGGGATTTCTAGACTTAGGAAACAAGGAGGGAGGATTCTCTACACCTTTTGCTCCATCTTCCCTATTTTAATTTTCTAACAAAAGGTGATTATCCTCCTTCATTTGTCCAGATGCCCATCTGCTAAACACATAGGCCCATCTCATGTATTTTTCTAAAAACAGGCAATAAACAATTTATTCTTTGTCTTTGCTGCAAGAAACATGCTGCCTGCCCGTAGCATCCTGAGGCAAAACACAGTGCCTTCCACACTGCAGAGCAGGGCTTCAGTGAAGGAAATGTTGTCAGTCTGTTTTATATTGCAATAGCAGAATACCAGAGACTGGGTAATTTACTTTTTAAAAATTTATTTCTTACAGTTCTGGAGGCTGAGAAGTCCAAGGTCAAGGGGCCCCATCTGGGGACATACTTCTTGCTGTGTCATGATAGCGTGGAGGCTACCACATGGCAAGAGGGCAAGAGTGTGTGTACCTGTTCAGGCCTCTCTTTTTTTGTATAAAGCCACCAGTCCCATCATGGGGACCTTATCTAATGACCTTATCTAATTAATGACCTTATCTAATCCTAATGACCTTAATGACCTTATCTAATCCTAATTATCTCCCAAAGACCCCATCTCCTAAAACCACCAACATATAAATTTGAATATTGTTTCCAACACATACAACCTGGGGAACATATTCAAACCACAGAAAAAGGGTTCCAGGCAGAGGAAAGAATTTCTGGAAAGACAGGAAGGTACTGCCCACAGTAAAAATTATTGTGAAAATATTGTGGAAAATATAGAGTGGGTGATGGTCCTTACCCAGGAGAAAATAACCCAGAGATTGTGGGTCCTGACTGTTAGAATACCTTACTTCATCTTAAATTTTATCCAGAAAGCATTTGTTAAATACCAACTGTAGATTCACTTAGTTTTCGCAGCATTTTGAGCATCAGTTTCCTCCATCTTCCACATGTAATCAATACTGGGACCATCTAGATCAGATAAGATTTCAAAACGCAGACCAAGGGAACTGAGAAGGACATTCCAGGCCGAGAAAGTGGGTTAATGTAGGAACATAAACAGGATTGAGGTGGGGAACTGTGAATGCTTTGCATAGCTTGAGTTTGGAGCTTGTGTATAAAACAGAGTAGAGTAGAGGGATAGTCAGGGAAAGCAGGCTGCAGTTTTTCGTGTTTGAGAGGAATATGCATCGAGATATTTGCACTCTGTTCTCTAGGCTATGCAGAGCTAGTAATGTTTCTTAAGCCTGGAGTAAAGCAACTGGTTATGCTTTAAGATAGAAACTAATTGTGTTTTGGAGAATGGATTGGACCAAGGCAAAAGACAAATGAGGTAGGGGTGGGAAGAGCCTGAAATAGGGTAACAGTGGTGATGATGAAGAGGAATCAGGTTCAAGACCTGTGCCAGCAATGGCTCAGCATTACCATAATAACAGTTAATATGATGAGAGGCCTTCTGTGTTTCTATGTTTGCTTTCTATGCATGTCCATCTTTAGCTTACACATCAACCTTGTCACTGTCATCATCATTATTCCCACAAGGTGTCTATCTTTAAGTCCCAATTTATAGATAAGAAAATTGACTCTGAGATGTTGCTGTAATTACATAACTGGGAGTGCCAGCAAAATGTTGTTTTGTTGTTTCGATTTTTAAAAGTCCAAATCTAGATATTTGAGTCTTAACCATTTGACAGCAATGTCTCCCAAATTTCACTCAGAATGAGCTGAGATATACCTTTCTGGGCCATTGTGATGGTTAATATTGATTGTCAACTTGGTTGGACTGAAGGATGCAAAGTACTGTTCCTGAATTGTGTCTGTGAGGGGTGTTGCCAAAGAGATAACAGTTGAGTCAGTGGACTGGGAGAGGCATCGTCACCCTTAATCTGGGTGGGGACCATTTAATCTGCTGCCAGCATGCCTAGGATAAAGCAGACAGAAGAACATGAAAGGACTGGACTGGCTGAGTCTTCTGGCCTTCTTCTTTCTACCATGCTGGATGCTTCCTGCCCTCAAACATCAGACTCCAAGCTCTTCAGTTTTAGGACTCTTGGACTTACACCAGTGATTTGCAAGGGGCTATCAGGCCTTTGGCCACCACACACTGAAGGCTGCACTGTCAGTCTCTCTGCTTTTGAGGTTTTGGGACTCCAACTGGCTTCTTGGCTCCTCAGCTTGCAGACGGCCTAGTGTGGGACATCACCTTGTGATGGCATGAGTCAATCTCCTTAATAAACTCCCCTTCATATATATATATACATCTATCCTAGTAATTATGTCCCTCTAGAGAACCGTGACTGATATAGCCATGCAAAACTCATAATCTAAGGCAAGGGGTGGGTTAGCAAACTTTTTCTGTAAAAGGCAAGTTAGTAACTATTTTAGGTTTTTCAGCCATGAGGCCTATTTCACAAATCTTCTGCCACTGTAGCATGAAAGCACCCATAGGTAATACATAAACAAATGAAAGTGACTGTTTTTCCATATGATAATCTTTTATTTAGAAAAGAAAAAGCAAAAACGTAACAGCAGCAGGTCATAGTTAGCCTGTGGGCTGTAGTCTGAAACCCCTGATCTAAAGTTAAAAATATAGGAAGGAGGTCTTCTTTGGACGTAAAAATGTACAGCTAAGGTGGTGGATTAATGAACTAGATATGGAGGGAATCCTATAGTCTGAGAGACAGAAATTTATATCTAAAACACTCTTCGATTTCATCTAGTCCAAGGGCTATAACCCTAAACAGACTGACTAGATACCAGCAATATTAGGAAGGACTGAGAGTGATGAGCTTTGGAGCTTATCTCTTAGAGAAAGCTGAGTTAACTTTGAAGACATCATCACCAATATGCCTTTTGCTTTCCTAGCAAAATCAGTAAAGGTTAACAAAAGTTCTTGGCTGAAGTTATATATCAGTTGAAATTAAAGCACATTGTGGGGGACTCCATGAGAGCATAACTGGTGCTACAAATGGCCTTCAGAAGACCTATAAATCTCCCCAGGTTATTGGCAGAATTGTTTGGAGATGTGTGGGCATATGACCACTCCCCCTACATTGTCCCCCACCTGCAGATAAATAGTACAACTCAGCAGTTGAAACACTACTGTTGGACTGAGATAAGCCTAGAGGCAAACACGGTATCTCTCAGTTATTAGCTGTGTTATGGAGAGCTGGCTTTAACTCTCTTAGTTGATTTATCTATAAAACGGGACAATAATACCAACATTTGTGTGTGAGGGGGGTGATGTTCTGAGGATTGAATAACGTATGTCATTATGGTGTAAATTAGATATAAATCATTATATACAAAGCCCCTTAAGCAGGGTTAAAAAAAAAAAAAAAGGCAGAGTCTATCTCTCCCAGAAATTGGGTAATGGAGTGGTTAAATTTATGGCTCCTGGAGATAGAAACCTGTATCTCATTTTTTTTATTTGAAAAACAAAACAAAACAAAAAAAAAACGAGTAAACAGAATTCAGTTCATTGGGGGAGATTGTAAGAATAAGATGAGATGATGTTTATGAAAAGTTTAAAAGGATGTCTGACACATAGTAGGTACTCTTTGAGTTAATAATTTATACAGGTGGATAAACTGAGCCCAAGACACTATGTGACTTGCCCAAAATCATGATACTTCTTAGAAATTTTCCAATTTTGGAAATAAGAGAATAGTAGAAAGTTTAATTCTAAAACATGGCTTTTGTTTCTACATAAAATTTAAGAGGAAAATGTGTTATGAATAATAAACATTTCTACAGTGCTTACTTGATGCTGTCAATATTCTAAGTGCTTTGCCTTTACCTTTCATCTATCCTCTCAACAATCCTATAAGATAGGAATCTTCTATTTTCTTTCTTTCTTTCTTCTTTCTCTTTCTTTCTTTCTTTCTTTTTCTTTCTTTCTTCTTTTCTTCCTTCCTTCCCTTTTTTTTTTTTTTGACAGAGTCTCACTCTGTCTCCCAGGCTGGAGTGCAGTGGCATGATCTTGGCTCACTGCAACCTCGGTTGCCCATATTAAAGGGGTTCTTGTGCCTCAGCCACCCGAGTAACTGGGATTACAGGTATGTGACACCATGCCTGGCTAATTTTTGTATTTTTAATAGAGACAGTGTTTCACCATGTTGGCCAGGCTGGTCTCAAACTCCTGACCTCATGTGATCCGCCTGTCTTGGCATCCCAAAGTGCTGGGATTATAGGCATGAGCCACCATACCTGACCAATTTTTTCTTCTCAAGGAATCAAAGCACAAAGAAGTTAAAATACATTTTCAGGTTAACTTGGTAGTAAATGGTAGGGTTAGGATTTGAACACAGGCACTTTGCTGAGCTGCCTCTTGAATAATGTTATTAAGTTCAGGCAGAAGAATCATAGAGAGTAATGAGAAAAGGCTGCTGTGAAAGCATAGGTATATCACATCACCATAGATTTAAAAGCACAAGAACAGAACCCCAAACTCCTAATCAGAAGGCTCCAGAGTATGAGACGTGTCTGATTCAATAAGATTGTCCAATCATTAGACATTTGCCTAAGTTCCAACTCATCAATGAAAGGTGAACTATACCCTTCTTCATCTCCAGGGAATTGTTCTCTCAGTGTTGTGTGTTCCCATGGTTCCCTTATCCAGACTTCTGTTGTAGCATCTGTAGCACATTAAGTGTGTTGGATTACCTTCTCTCTATCTTATTTGTACGTCCTTGAAGATGATGGCTCTGTCTCATCTATCTTTGCATTCTCCGGACCCAGAACAGTGCCTGGCACAGTATAAGCACCTGATTCATTTTTACCCACTACATAAACAAATCCACAAAGAAATGTATGAGAGAGAGAAAGGGCTGGGTTCAGAGGTCATGATAAGTCTTTAGGAAAAATCAGGACTTTGCTGTAATGAACTCCTCAGCAGCCTAATGAAGCTATTGCGTGACTCCCATCCCAGCTGGATGTTAAAATGAAAGCTGACATGAACCCGTGTTCTGCTAAGAATAACACCTACAAGATAGCAATGTTTGAAATAAACCTGTCTCTGGAAAGGTTCCTGAGCCTTGTAATTTTACTTTTATAGTCATGGTCCCAGCATGTTTGACTTTTCAAATCCCCTTACTGAGATCCAAGGGTCTGTTTATAAAAGCTGTATCTTAAACTTGTTCCTCTGTGAAGTACAAGTGGGATTTGTACTCCTCTGTATAAACTGGTCCCCTGGAGCGACATTGTGTTCTCTCCTTGCAGGGTTTCTCTATTTGATGGAATAAGAAGAGAAAGCAAACAGCATCATATACAGTTGGCTATAAATATCTCTCAGGAACCAATCCCTCTAACAATAACAATAACGACAGTAATAATAACAGCCCCAAACCACTGTCTCCCAGAGCAAATGGGGACTGAACAGGAAAAATGAGATGAGCACCAGAAGAGAAATAGGACAGTTTATGTGTGATGTTCTAGGCAGCAGACAGGAGCCAGGGACATTGGAAACAGGGCTGAGAAACAAAGAAACAGTTTATAACACAAAGTAAAAGTATTCAGGACTTATTTCAGGATTCAGAAAAAACTACCAGGACATCAAGTTTATTGGATTCCAATGTGGTCTGGTTAAGATAGGACCAAACCACAGCCCTGTTATCACAAGTACATGATAGTGGCTTTACAATGTGTCAGCTTGGCTCAGCTGAACTACATTTCCCAGAATTCCTTTTCCAGCATGTTTCTGGACAGCATGGGCCACAACAGAGATTCTTGAGCAATATTTTAAGGGTGCCAACACCATTTTGTAGATGACACTGGATGTCACTTACCTGTGGCTCACTTTATCAGCATGGGGCAATAGTTGGACTGGAAACTGCTCCAGCTTTCCCTGGTTTCTTCCTCAACTGCTTTGTTTCCTGGACCAGAAGTATATTGTTAGCCCTGTGATGAAAGTGCCAACATCTCCTGTAGGACACCCACAGCCTCAGGGACAGAAGTAGCAAGAACTGACACACCTTTCAGCCCATCCTTGTGGGTTCCAGCTTGCCCTTGTTTCCTCTACTTTAATCCATCTTACCTCCCTAACGGGCTTCAGGGTGCAGCACTGGATGAAAAGAGCCTTATAGAAACTCCTTCATCAGCCCCACAATTGTGCAAATCAAATCCCTGTAATGAAGGCCTTATTATGTATGTATCTATATTGCTTATGACTTTGCATTTCTGATTGGATACTGATACATCTTCAACAAAATGGAAAGTTCATACACTTTGAGCCAGAGAAGTGGATCTGGGTTCAGATCCCATTCTTGTCACTCCATATTTTTAACCTTCTATATAGATTCTTTATCTTGATGGTCCTAGGGCTTCTTATCTGTAACATGGAGATAATGCCTACTTTATAGGGTTCTTTGAAGGATTAAAGAAAATAAATGTGCAAAGCACCTAGCTTATAGTAGTGATCCATTATGATGGGAGGATGCTTTTTTTCTCTATTTACTTAAGGTAGCTTCTTTTTTCCCCAGTCCATCAAAATAAGCTTTATTAGGACAAATGGTGTACTGGATACACACTCCTTGATTAATTTGTGATGAGCTGTTACAGCTGCCCACTTCTGGAAAGTAATGCAGATGAGGCTGGTTTGACTCAAGCCATGCTTGCTTCCTACGAAATGAGTCACCGCACACCATTTCCTCTTCACTGCAGGGGTATAAATGTCTCACTCAGAATGAGCTGAGCACATGTGGCACAGATTCTAATCTCCAAATACTTCCATATGGCCCCTGGCTGTGGATTCCCCAGCTCTCACTCTTCCATCCCTCCTTGCCTGTCTTGGTTGTCAGAGTGCTGTGAGCCAAAGTTGCTGAAAAAGACGATGAAGGCCTTGCTAGTCAGCTTAATGAGTCTGATGAGCCCCTAGCTGAGTCCACCAGTGACTTCTCAGTATTCAGACAGCCAAGGGTATCAGTATCCTCACCCTCGGAACTGTCTTTGGATGCAGACAGGTTTCTTTAGCTTAATGATGGGTATTATCAGAACTAGATTCCCGATGACAAGTCCTTTGATAAAAAAAAAAATATATACCTTATATTTATTCAACAAGGCAGAAGGTACAGAGAATTAGTTCAGAGAACAGTGAATATCTAATCTTACTCAGTCAACTCACTGCAGAAGCAATTGGAAGTAATAAAAGCAGCATTGGGTTGAGAGTAAGAAGATGGAGATTCCAGTCCATATCTATATTGCTTACATGGCTAAGGGAATTGTGGAAAGCCACTGCGGTGCAGTTTTCTCTTCTGTTACCATCTCGAAGGTCCTTCTACGTGGGTTAATAAAGAAGGCTATGTTATCAAGCAATAAATACTTTTGAATATTTATTATTTGTTAAGTAATTTGCAAAAGCCTATAGAATAAACAAAAAAGACATAATTTCTTTCTTCAGGAGAAAGCCGACTATCGAACATTTTTAAATTTATTGCATAACAAGACAATAACTGAAAAAATGTCAAAGGCAGAATGTGATTGGTTGCTATGTGACTTGTACAAAAATCGTGTTTCAAAAAATCAAAGAAATGGAAAGAAAAAGCAAGGGAACTGTGAATCGATTGGAGATACATTTGTGTTTGGTGAAGTATATGATCTGGAGAGGTTAAAAAGGATATATAGAGAGAGAATCAGGCAGAGAATTAGATTCTCTCCTCAAACTAGAGAACTGGTCATGGACAAGACTCTGGGCATCTCAGTCCTCAGTTTTCTTAACTACCATGGGCAGTTATTCAGGTTAATCTTAGAGGGAATCAGGCTGAGTATCTAATTAGGTGATACTCCCTACTGCTTTGAACGTTGTACAAACGGAAGCCACTGTTTATCGGCCAAATGGCTTTGTTAAACACTATCAGTAGGTACACAGAGACCTTGGCAAGCAGAGTGAAAGGAACCAAAATAACCATAAGCTACAGGATTTTCTCTAACAAGGTTAACAATCCTGTTGGGAAGATGTGATTTTTAGTCAAGGAACTATTTCAGCAGTAGTCCTTGAAACTGTCATGTACACCCATTGTGAATCTACTAAATGGAAGTAAAATGAAAGTAGGTAATCCAGCTTGAACTACTGAGCCAATATAGAATCAGAACATTTCTACTCAAATCCTCACCCTCAGCCACCCGAGAAGAGTGCAACACTGAAAATTTATGCAAGGAGAGAAAAATATATGAAAATTTTCACCGCAATCTCTTTTCTCACAAAGCCAAGAACTTGGTGTCGTTTTCTGCAAGTTTGCAAAATGACGAAAAGACTTCTCAGGCTGTTGGGAACAGATTGTCCCTTTGGCCTAAGTGAAAGGGGGGAGAGGGGCTAACTGCTGAGTAAGAAATATGTCTGACACACTGATATGATATTTTCATTTAAACTTTAGTGGTTTGATGAGGATGACTAAGGCTTTTTATAAAATTATTATGTTGACCTTGCAAACTTGCAAATCTGTTTTCAATCAAGTAGATATTTGTCTCTTGCAGGGCAATATTTCGAAAGGGGAAATTGGTATGGTTGACCTAGATGTGAGCATCTCAGCATCCTTCTTTTCATATGGTCTTAGTAAGGTGCATTATTGGGTCTGACTCCCAAAGGTAACTGACTTATCTTTTCTAACTTGTCAAAAGACTGTCTTTTGACATTTTAGAGCACAGAAAGATGTTATAGATTGTATCCATGTTCTGGCCAGCTGGCACAAATAACATCATGATCACTTATCATGATCTCTTAATTAGAAAAAGAGAGCTTTCATATTCATCATCTTAATGACATTCTTTTCATTTCCTACTTTACCTAATGCTACCTGGCAACGTTGTCCAGGTCTACCTTCTCTAACGGTTGGCTGCTGAGGGTAGGGGTAGGTGTTGTTCATCTTGGTTTCTACCACAGTGCCTGGTGCTTGTTTTGCAAACAATGAGCATGTTTTACCAACTATTTTCCAAAGCGATTTTGACTCCTCCAAAACAACCTTGTAGGTTAGGTGAGGCCAGAAATGTCATTTAATTAACCAAGGCTAAAAGAGGAAACAGGCCTTGCCTAAGGACCAGCCCATCCCCCATAATTTCCTCCTTTTTATCCAGGCTGATAATTCACTGATGCCTTTGTTTCACTCAACATCCCTGTCTTCACCTGGGTAACCTCTAGTTATTCCAAGATTCATTTCAGAGTATTTCTGCTCTAAAATAATACAATGATATGAGACCTTGACATACTCTCTTCTGTCTCCTCTCAAAGTAATTCTGATGATATATAAAGATAAAAACTCATTGAAAAGCCCCTAATACAGGACTCTCAAACTCTTGCAAGAAATTGAAGGAAATTTCACTGCTGCATGATATGGTTTGGCTCTGTTTCCCCACCCAAATCTCATGTTGAATTGTAATCCTGAGTGTTGGACGTGGGGCCTGGTAGGAGGTGATTGAATAATGAAGGTGGTTACTTTTTAGCACCATTCCCTAGTGCTGTCTCATGATAGAGTTCTCAAAAAATCTGTTTTTTTAAAAGTGAGTAGCACCTCCGTCTTCATTCTCTTCCTCCTGTTCCAGCCGTGTAGGATATGCTGACTTCCCCTTCAACTTCTGCCATGATTGTAAGTTCTTGAGGTCTCCCCAGTCATGCTTCCCGTACAGCCTGTGGAACCATGATCCAATTAAACCTCTTTTCTTTATAAATTACCTAATCTCAGGTATTTCTTTACAGTCGTGGAAGAACAAATTAAGACACTGCAAGACTTCGTCAATTCAACAAGGAATCACAACTTATGGCTGTTGTGTTCATTGTTATTTAACATGAAATAGGTCCACTGGTTAAAAAAAGAGGTAAGAAAATGCTTTGTCATATCCCCCTCATGTATGTAACTATTTATTTATTTGTCATAGACCTAGAGTTTTGGTCCACCAGAAAAGAATGTTATTTTTCAACTGAAGAGGGTCAGCATATTGAACAGGTAAGATATTGTATCTCACCAAAGAATCTTTTCCAATAATAAAATATGCATATATGCACACACACACACATACACACACACACACTACCCCCCACACACACATAAACACACTGTATATGAATTTTTTTTTCAAATTTTTTAAAAGTTTTCTCTCTGTCATTTGAAGCTTGGATTTTCAAATCATCTGGAATACATATTTTAACATGGCACGAGTTTGAGATTTATTTTTTTTTAAACATGGAGTGCTCACTGTTTCTATTTTATTTTTTAAAAGCCTGCAACCCCTATTAATTTGTAATGTCATCTTAATAACTTCTTTATATGCAGGGATCTATCTCTGGGCAATGTATTCAGTTCTACTGATGTTATAATTAACAGTTTTAATTAATGTGGCTTAAAAACAAGTCTTGATACCTGCTAGGGCAAGTATAACATCCTTGTTTATTGGCAGAATTTTCTTAGCAGAACTCCTGGGCACTCCCTTCCTTATTTATGTAATAGTTTAGCACCTGTCTCATAAATTTTCTCTCCATTATTACTGCTGCCATCCTCATTGGTGATTTTCACATTCTTGTATATGGATCTATCTGGTAGCCCATCTTCTTTTCCCTGATCTTATTCTCCTTGTCACCTATACCTATCCAAACCCATGGTCATGACTTAGATCTGACTATTACTTATAACTATCCCCTCTACAAAACAGTTTCAGCTTCAATTATCTCCTTTTTTGGATGGATATCTCCTGTCTTTTCAGCTCTATCTCTCTAGCACTCTCTTTCTAAAATACCTACACCTCACTGGGAACTCTAATCTATGGTGCACGTGGCAATCTGATATTAGATCAAAATTCTGGCATTATAATCACATGCTTGCTTTTCTCTTGCCAGGGTACTTGTGTTAGTTTCTGATTGCTGGCATAATAAATTACTATAAATTTAGTGGCTTAATACAATAGAAGTTCATGATCTAATGGTTCTGTAGATCAGAAATTTAAAAATGCATGGATTTCACAAGCTAAAATCAAGGTGTCAGCAGGGCTATGTTCCTTTTGGAAGTTCTATGGAAGAATCCATTTCCTTGACTTTTCCAGTTTCTAGAGACTGCCTGCATGTTTGCATTCCTTCTATCTTTAAAGTTAGCAATGACTGATCAAGTCCTTCTCACATCACATCACTCTGACACCAACACTGTTCTACCTCTCTCTCCCACTTATAAGCATCTTTGTGATCCTTGTGGTTACATTGGCCCAAGTCAGATAATACAGGATAATCTCCTCTATTTCTGGTCAGCTGATTGGCAAATCAATCTAATCTGCAACCATAATAGCTGTGTGGCTTTGGAGAATTGTTCTTGCCTGCCTATGCCTTAGTTATCTCATATGTAAAATGAAATCATCTACCTTGTGGAATTTTCAGCAGGATCAAATAAGGTAATTTGTGGAAAGTTTTTGTCACGTTGTCTTATATTTAGTAAATATGTAAAGACGCTCGTGCATGACCATTGATATATTGTAGCCGGATTCAGAGATTAATTCCTTCTTCCACCCCATCAAGGAAGTTTTAGCAATCCTGATAAATGGTGTTTTACCTTATTGCCTGATTTCTCTGGAAACCCAAAACCATTGTAATACAGCTCTAATTGTTAGCTATTGTTCTCTGATATTATACCTAAGCTGCCTACCTGAAATTTAAACTCATTTGTTTTAGGAGCTTCCTCTGGAACAAAACACTACAAGTTTATTATCTTTTCACATGGCAACGCTTCAAATGCCAGCAACCTACATGATCTGAGACAAGAGAGTAAAGATTTCTGGGCATTATCTGCAAATGGACATAAAAATACTTACTCAGGGATTTCTTATAGTAATATAATACAATAATATAGGTTGCAGGATCAAACATAATGCTTCACAATTTGAAGACTTAGAAGTGTCTGCTTCTTTTTTTTCTGCTATTCCCCCGTTTGGACACAGCAAAACCATATTAGTTGCTAAAACGGAAGTCAAAAAGCATCACTGGATTTAGTCACAGCTACTGACTGAGTTGATGCAAGTGGCTAGTATGCAGATAGGACTTCATATAATTAAGTTTTAAAAAATTAAAAAGTATGATCAGGGCACCTGCAGTGACTCACACGTGTAATCCCAGCACTTTGAGAGATTGAGGTGGACAGATTACTTGAGATCAGGAGTTTGAGACCAGCCTGGCCAACATGGTCAAACCGCATCTATCTTAAAAATACAAAAATTAGGTGAGTGTGGTGGTAGGCACCTGCAATCTCATCTACTTGGGAGGCTGAGGCAGGAGAATCACTTAAACCCAGGAGGCGGAGATTGCAGTGAGCCTCGATCATGCCACTGCACTCCAGCTTGGGCAACAGAGCAAAACTCCAAATATATATATATATATCCCTATGATCGTTTATTGTATAGATATGATTCTTTGATCTTATAGAAAGGGAATTGCCGCAAACATTGGTGGCAGGAAATGAGTACTCAACAAGTATGAGGACTCATTGCTGTTTATAGAAATGAAATTTCACAAGAGTGATTTTTATTTTTCATCAAGTTTTCCTGTGAGATATTTTGAAAAAGGACCTTCTCACGTGCTCACTGGATTCATCAGCCCACAACGACTGAGCCAATATAAGGCTTCAGAGACTTTAAGCAGCTGGAGAGATGGTAAAGAAGGATTCCTCTCTGCCTTCAAGGAGCCCAGAATGTAAGGGAAGGCAGACACCGGATGAATCACAGCAATGTGACACAGTCAGTTCTCCAGCGGGAACAGCATGCAAGCCTTCTGAAAACTTCAGTACATCAAATCTCCAGGGTGTGGTGTGTTGATGTGTGTTTTATTTTCTAGGATAGGAGAAAAAAGTAATCAGATCCTACTTGCTCATATCTAAACATTTGACACTGTTAATGTGTTTCCACAAATCCAAAAGCTCATTTGAATTTCTTTAGGACTTGTAGTGGTTGAGTCTACGCTTGGTCGAAGTCTACACCAGAGTCTACTCTGCTATTTTTTAAATCTGATATTGTACTACAGGGAATTCTCAGTGAAGACGGTTTTTGCTTTCAACCTTTTTGTCAAACCTAGAGAGTAACCAGCAACTCAAGCCACTTTGAGGACATAATAAGTGTTCCTGCCAAGTATGCTGTGGTTGTCTAGCCACCCTGTGCTGCTTTGGTGAAGATACCTTTACAGTTAGGGGCCCAGGGCTTTAAATACTCTATGTAAGCCAAAGACTCCCATGTACATGTCTCTCACTCTCACCCCTTTCCAAAAGTCCAGGACCTGTATCCAGCAGCCTACTTCACATATCTACCTGTTTACCTAACATACATATCAAAGAATATATTTTTAAAAAAACAATCTCTTGGTTCCCCATACTGTAAAATTATGCCTCTCACAGACTTTCGTAAGTAACTCAGAGAATGGTATCACCATCCATTCAGTATTTGAAGCCAAAAACCTTAAATAATACCTTAATTCTTTTTTTCTTTTTTGGGGGGACGGAGTTTTGCTCTTGTTGCCCAGGCTGGAGTGCAATGGTGCGAACTCTGCTCACTATACCCTCTGCCTCCCCAGTTCAAGCAAGTCTCCTGCCTCAGCCTCCAGAGTAGCTGGGATTACAGGTGCCCACCATCACGCTCGGCTAATTTTTTGTATTTTTAGTAGGGACGGGATTTCACGATGTTGGCCAGGCTGGTCTTGAACTCCTGACCTCAAGTGATCTACCCTCCTAGGCCTCTCAAAGTGCTAGGATTACATGTGTGAGTCACTGTGCCTGGCCTTACCTTAATTCTTCTCTTTCCTTCTTGCCCATCAGCAAGTCACTTCAATTCATCTCATAACATATCTCAAACCTGTCTATTTTCCTCCAGGTCCAATGTAGTCACCGTAGTCCTAGCCATTATTACATACTGCCTAGACATCTGGTATAGCCTACCAAATAGAGTCTCTTTTCATGTTTGCTGCATTTTAGTTCCCCACACAGCTGCTTGGGTTACCTGTTTAAAACGTAACTAAGATTAATGTGGCTCCCTGCATTGCATTTCAATTCTACCAAACTTCCCCTAAACTAAGAGCTATCTAAATAATTATCTGTTGAATAAAAGCCCGTGGTATAGGGAAGACAATATATTGTAGAATCAAAGAGAGCATTCATTATTAAATCCTAAGCTTTTCTATACAATGGTTGTATAAATTTGAGCAAGTTACCTAACATCTTTAAGCCTAATTTCCCACTTTAAAAAATAAAATTAAAAATATTACCTCCTCTTGTTCATTAACTTATCCTGAAAATTATTCTAGAAGTTACTGTTGAACTTCTAAACTGTATCAGGTACCATGATCAGCACTGATATAAAAAGTAAATAAAATAGATGTCACCTATCTTTATGTTGCTTAAAGTTTATAATGGCATATAGAAAGTGCTGAACACAAAACAAGTACTTAATAAGCAATGGGTACTTTGATTTTGTCCCCCTGCTAACACCCTAGGCATCACCTATGCCAGCCTTCCTTAAACATCTCCTGATTCTTAATCCAGGGCTATTTTTAGTTCAATGGTGCCTTATACTATCATCTATTGCAGCAATATCCAGCTTTTTATTAAAAACAAACAAACAAAAATCTCCTGAAATTCTTTATTCTACAAAGCATCACTTTGGTAATTCTCTTAATGAAATTTACAAAAAGGACACAATCACTCAAGATGTAACACAGCATTTTTCTAAGTATACCAAGGCTATCATTTTTTAAAATCTATCTTATATAAAGCTGGACACTGGCCAGGAAGTAGGTCAGTTTAGCATGGGAAACTAGAGTTGTTTCTAGAAGAAAAAAACATGACAATCTTTATTTGTCTCTCCCAGATTTTGAGTTTACAAAGTGTAAAGGCGAAGTAGGTTACTATAAGAGAGGTTGTAATAAAGATTTGGGATCTACTAAACAGCCAGTCTTCTGGAATAAAATTAACCTCAAAAACTTTCACTGATGGTCCATCAACTTAGAGACCAAAAAACATGAACGACAGTTCCAGCAGAGCCTGTGGCCGATACAAGAAGCTACCCTTCCACCCAGCCTTCTCAGTAGTTGTTTTGTATTTTGGGGAACATCAGCTGAGCTCCCTTAAAATGCTGGCAGGAATCCAGATGACAGCAGTGAAGGCCAAGGCATACAAGAGTGCGTGGCCAGTCTAGAGTGCTGATACCACTTGACTGCAGGAAGCCATGCAGTATAGGACAGCAACTGAGCAGGCTTTGTATTCTCTTCTGTGTGCCTTTAAAGTCAAAATGAGCTGACTGATCAACTGAGCAGATACCACAGGATTAAAGACAACATGAAGAAATGATCAGGAATTTGAGGAGACACCAACTTCCTGCTAATATGCATAAGCAAATTTGAGAAATATTTTTAAAAATTATGGTACGGACTGTATTTTAACAACTTTAACAATGTTTCTAGAGCAAGTAATCTTGCTTACTCTTAAAATAAACAGGTCTGTCAAAGGCTGAGTAAAGCTTCAGTCATGTATAGTACCCATTAGATGTGATAAGGTGCATCAGCAGTTGAGTGTATACATTGAAGTTTATACATAAATGTGTGATGTTTACAGTAAAATACAATAATTAGCTTTTAATTACAGCAACAAACTATAAACAACCAGATGACACCTATGACCACAAAGAGCAATGCAGTCTTATATTTGGAGTACACTGAGACCCTAAAAACCACAGCTTGTGTCATCTTAAAGTTAGCTCAGGCAAATGGCTCTTGAGCACCAAGATACATGACCTTTGATGGGCAAAATGCCACTGCGACAACTCTGGAAAGGCCGGTTAAAATCCCCTGAGGCACTATACCAATAGTTAATTTTCTTATTTAGCTCCAGGAACTTATGTCCTCATTCTTCAAAGGGAGCCACAATTCAGTTCACAACAGAGAAAAGTGAAAATACCAGGTGTCCTATCATAAATTGAGCTTATTTTCAGAGCCTATGCATCTAGCTCTGAAAAGGTTTGATTTTCATTTGTACTGAACAAACAAACACAGTTGACCCTTGAACAACACAAGTTTGAACTGGGCATTTAGGCTGGTTCTATATTTTTGCAATTGCAAATTTGCTGTTATAAACGTGCATGTACCAGTGTCTTTTTCATATAATGATTTCTTTTCTTCCGGTTAGATATCCAGTAGTGGGATTGCTAGAACAAATGGTAGTTCTACTTTAAGGAATCTCCACACTGTTTTCCATAGTGGTTGTATTAGTTTACATTCCCACCAAAAGTGTAAAAGTGTTCCATCTTCATTATGTCCATGCCAACATTTTTATTCTTTTTATTTGTTAATTATGACCATTCTTGCAAAAGTAAGGTGGTATCTCACTGTGGTTTTAACTTGCATTTTCCTGATAATTAGTAATGTTAAGCATTTTAAAAAATATGTTTGTTGGTCATTTGTATATCTTCTTTTGAGAAATGTCTGTTCATGACCTTTGCCCACTTTTTGATGGGATTATTTGTTTTTTTCTTGCTGATTTGCTGGAGTTTCTTGTAGATTCTGGATACTAGTCCTTTGCTGGATGCATAGTTTGCAAATATTTTCTCCCACTCTGTGGGTTGCCGGTTTACTCTGCTGATTATTCCTTTTGCTGTGCAGAAACTTTTTCATTTAATTTGGTCTCATTTATTTATTTTTGCTTTCATTGCATTTGCTTTTGGGTTCTTGGTTCATGGACTCTTTGCCTAAGCCAATGTCTAGAAGAGTTTTTTCTGATATTATCTTTTAGAAATTTTATGGTTTCAGGTCTTAGATTTAAGTCTTTGATTCATCTTGAGTTGATTTTTGTATAAGGTGAGAGATGAAAATCTAGTTTCATTCTTCTACATGTGGTTTGCCAATTATCCGAGCACCATTTATTGCATAGGGTGTAATTTCTTCACTTTGCATTTTTGTTTGCTTTAAGATTGGTTGGTTGTAAGTATTTGGCTTTATTTCAGGGTTCCCTATTCTGTTCCAGTGGTCTGTGTGCCTATTTTTATACCAGTGTCATGCTGTTTTGGTAACTATAGCCTTGTAGTACAGTTTGAAGTTGTGTAATGTGATGCCTCCATATCTGTTCTTTTCACTTATACTTGTTTTGGCTATATGGGCTCATTTTTGGATCCATATGAATATTAGAAATTTTTCTAGTTTTTTGTAGAATGATGATTGTATTTTGATGGGAATTGCATTGAATCTGTAGATATGTTTTGGCAGTATAGTCATTTTTACAATATTGATTCTACCCATCAATGAGCATGGGAAATTTTAAATTTCCTAGTAGAGCTCTTTTACCTCCTTGGTTAGGTATATTGTTAAGTATTTTATTTTATCTTTGCATATGTTATAAAAAGTCTTAAGTTCTTGACTTGATTCTCAGCTCGATTGTTGTTGGTGTATAGCAGTGCTACTGATTTGTGCACATTGATTTTGTATCCTGCAACCTTACTGAATTTTCAAATCACATCTAGGAGCTTTTTGGATGAGTCTTTAGGTTTTCTAGGTATACAATTATATCATCAGCAAACAGCCACTGGTTGACTTCTTCTTTAGTAATTTGGATACCCTTTATTTCTTTTTCTTTTATGATTGCTCTGGCTAGGACTTTGAGTACTATGCTGAACATAAGTGATAAAACTTGCATCCTTGTTTTGTTCCAGTTCTCAAGCGAATGCTTTCAAATTTTCCCCATTCAGTAAACTGTTAGTTGTGGGTTTTATTATCTTGAGGTTTGTCCCTTCTATGCCAATTTGCTGAGGCTGGAAATTATAATGGGATGCTGGATTTTGTTAAATGCTTTTTCTACGTCTATTGAGATAATCATATGATCTTTGTGTTTAATTCTGTTTATGCAATGTATCGTATTTATTGATTTGTATATGTTAAACCATCCCTGCCACCCTGGTATGAAGCCCACTTGATTATGGTATATTATCATATGTTGGAGAACATAACAAAAAAATAAAACCACAGACTAATATTCGTAATGTACATAGATGCAAAAATCCTCAATAATCTCTGAACAGACCAATAACAAGTAGTGAGATTGAAACAGTAAGAAAAATTTGCCAACAAATAAAGTCCAGGACCAAATGGATTCAAATTATTCTTTCAAAGAAGAATTGCCACAATATTACTGAAACTATTCCAAAAGATAGAGAAAGAGGGAATCCTCCCTAAATCAATCTGTGAAGCCAGTATCACCCTAATACCAAAGCCAGGAATGGACACAACACTAAAAGAAAACTATGGACTATCTTCTCTCTTCTTTTCTTTGTTAATCTCACTAGTAGTCTATCAATTTTGTTTACCTTTTCAAAGAACCATCTTTTTGTTTCATATATTATTTGTATTGTTTTTGTTTCAATTTCATTTAGTTCTACTCTGATCTTTGTTATTTCTTTTATTCTGCTGAGTTTGGGTTTGGTTTTTTCTTGTTTCTCTAGTTCCTTGAGGTGTGATCTTAAATTGTCTATTTGTGCTCTTTCAGACTTTCTGATGTAGGTATTTAATGCTATGAACCTTCCTGTTAGCACCGCTTTTTCTGTATCCCAGAGATTTTGGTAAGTTGTGTCACCATTATCACTCAGTTCAAAGAATTTTTAAATTTTCATCTTAATTTTATTATTGACCCATAGGTCATTCAAAATCAGATTATTTAATTTTCATGTATTTGTATAGTTTTGAGGGTTCTTTTTGGAGTTAATTTCCAGTTTTATTCCATCGTAGTCTAAGAGGACACTTGATATAATTTTGATTTTCTTGAATGTATTGAGACTTGTTTTGTGACCTTTCATACGGTCTGTCTTGGAGAATGTTTCATGTGCTGATGAAAAGAATGTATATTCTGCAGCTGTTGGGTAAAATGTTCTGTAAATATCTGTTAAGTCCATTTGTTCTAGGATATAGTGTATGTCCATTATTTCTTTGTTAACTTTGTCTTGATGGCCTGTCTAGTGCTCTTAGTGGAGTATCAAAGTACCTTATTAATATTGCATTGCCATCTATCTCATTTCTTAGGTCTTGTAGTATTTATCTTATAAATTTAGAAGCTCTAGTGTTAGGTGCATATATATTTAGAATTGTGATATTTTCCTGTTGGACTAATCCCTTTATCATTATATAATGTCTCTCTTTTTTTTTTCTGTTGTTACTTTAAAGTCTGGTTTGTCTGATTTAAGAATAGCTACTTCTGCTTGGTGTTGGTTTTCGTTTGTGTGGAATATCTTTTTCAATCTCTTTACCTTTAGTTTATGTGAATCCTTATGTGTTAGTTGAGTTTCTTGAAGACAGCAGATATTTGGTTGGTGGATTTATACTCATTCTTCCAGTCTGTATCTTTTAAGTCACGGTGTTTAATCTTTTGACTTCCCTGGGCCATGTTGAAAGATGAATTGTCTTGGACTACATGTAAAATATACTAACAATAGCTAATGAGCTAAAAATAAAAATAAAAATTGCAAAAATATCTCATAATATTTTAAGGAAGTGTATGGATTTATGTTGGTTTCATAGGCCCTATAAGATTTATGCTTTAAGGAGGTTCTATTTTGGTGTATTCCAAGGTTTTATTTAAAGATTTAGATCTTCTTTTGACATTTCTTATAGTTCTGGCTTGGTATTCGTGAATTCTCTCAGCATTTGTTTGTCTGAAAAAGGCTTTATCTCTCCTTCGTTTGTGAAACTTAGATTGACAAATACAAAATTCTTGGCTGGCAATCATTTTGTTTAAGGAGCCTAAGATAGGACCCCAGTCCCTTCTGGCTTGTAAGATTCTTGCTGAGAAACCTGCTGTTAATCTGATAGGTTTTTCTTTATAGGTTATTTGATGCTTTTGTCTCACAGCTCTTAAGATTCTTTCCTTCATCTTGACTTAGGTAGCCTGATGATTGATGTGCCTAGGTGGTTATCTTTTTGTGATGAATTTCCCAGGTGTTCTTTGAGAGTCTTGTACTTGGATGTCTGGATCTTTAGCAAGGCAAGGGAAGTTTTCCTCAATTATTTTTTCAAATAAATTTTCCAAACTGTTAGATTTCTCTTCTCCTTAGGAACACCAATTATTCTTAGGTTTGACCATTTAACATAATCCCACATTTCTTGGAGGCTTTGTTGACTTTTAAAAAGTCTTTTTACTTTGTCTTTGATTGGATTAATGAAAAGGACTTGTCTTCAGGCTCTGAAGTTCAACCTGTTGTAGTCTATTGTTGAAACTTTTCAGTGCATTTTGTATTTCTCTAAGTATGTCTTTTATTTCCTGAAGTTCTAATTGTTTTTTCTTTGTATCTACTTCTCTGCAGACTTTTTCAACCATATCTTGCATTTTAAAAAATTTATGTATGTTATTTTTCATTTTTCTCTGGTATCTCCTTGAGTAGCTTAATAATCAACCTTCTAAATTCTTTATCCTACAATTCAGAGATTTCTTCTTGGTTTGGATCCATTGCTGGCGAGTTGGTGTAATCTTTTGGGGGTTCTTACAAAGCCCTGTTTTGTCACAGTACTTTTCAAGTTCCTTCTTATTTGGGTAGACTATTTCAGTGGAAAAATCTGGAACTCAAGCCCTGCTGTTTAGATTCTTTTGTCCCATAGAATGATCCCTTGATGTGGTACTCCTCCCTTTCCCCTAGGTATGTGTCTTCCTGAGAGCCAGACTTTAATGATTGTTACTGTCCTTCTGGGTCTGGCCATCTAGCAACACTACCAGGCTCTGGGCTGGTGCTAGGGAATGTCTGCAAAGAATCCTGTGATGGTGATCTGTCTTCAGGTCTCCCAGACATGGATACCAGCACCTGCTTTGGTGGAGGTGGCAAGGGAGTGAAATAGACTCTGTGAGAGTCCTTGGTTGTAGATATGTTTAGTGCACTGGCTTTCTTGAATGTTGGTTATGCTAGCGGAGAAGTCACATGGACAGACTCAGGACCTCTGGTTGGCCAGGATGTTGCAGGCAGTGGAATTAGCTGTTGTTTTCTCCTTCCTGGGAGCAGGGTTATTCTGTCACGAGTTGCCATAATAGCTTAAGTTGGTTGGCCGGCAGGTAGGAGGTGACTGTTTCAAAACAGCACCGGCTGTGATAGTAGGGGATCTATCTGAGCTTGCCCTAAGTTGGCTAGGGTAAGCATTCTGGTTTCTCAAGTGATGGGTCATAAAAAACCAAAGAGTTTATTTGTTTTTTGTTCAGCTACCAGGTTTGGTAGAGAAATACCACCAGGAGGGAGCAGAGTTAGGCAGGTCTGGGATCAGACTCTCCTTGAGTGGGGCTTGCTGTTGCCACTGTGGTGGTAGGGGGGTGGTTCTCAGGCCAATAGGGTTAAGTTCCAGAGGGGATTATGCCTGTCTCTGCTGTGTCATATAGTTTGTCTGGGAAGTGGAGGATAGTTGCTGGTGAAAGCAACTATCACCAAGCTCCTACACGGTTGGCGAGACTTCTTGCTCCCACAGTGCTCCACTCAGATCTTCCCCTAGACAGTAAGCTTTCCCTCTAAGAAAGCAAGCATGGCTTTTAGGCTTCACCCCTCCCCATCTGCCCATATGTCGGCAGTGGGCTCCTGCACTCACATCTGCAACAGTTCATGTTTGCTCCAGATTCTGCTGAAGAAAATCCATCCCCAGTTGAAATTATCACAAATTTCATTTGGAAGCTTCTTTCACCCTGTGACCCCTCCTTAATTTTTCTGGCTGCCTTCTCTGAGGGCCCTTGTGGGATATAGTCAGGGATGGCTTCCCTGGGCTTGAGCTGGGGACCTAGAATGCCTACAAGGCTTTTCCTGCCGCTGCTTCCACTTTCATATTTTGCACAGCTCCCCAAATTCAAGGTAAGATTAAATCGTGCTCCCATAATCTGTATTTTCAGATTACCCAGTGAGGATATGTGTTCTGAGGCAGGTTTTCCCCTGTCATATTTTGAGAATTCAGTCTTTCACCTGTCTCACGAAATTTGCCATAGCATGACACTTCTTTCAAAGGGTCCGTGAATTCCTTCAGTTTTCCTCGTGCATTCCTGTGGTGGTTCTTGGAGCAAATGTTCACGGTGTGAGTCTACACACACCGTTCCGTCCACCCAGATGGAAGCTGCACATTAACTCTGTCTCCTATTCACCACCATCTTCCTCAAAAAAACTGTTTGAATTTTTAGCTCCCACAAATAAATGAGAACATGTGAAGTTTGTCTTTCTGTTCCTGACTGGTTTCACTTAACATAACAAATTGCACTTTCATCTATATTGTTGCAAATGATGGAATCTCATTTCTCTTATGACTTCTTTGGTTAAATTAATTTCTGGGTATTAGTTTTATTCATGGTTATTGTAAATGGGATTACAAATTGATTTCTTTTTCAGATTGTTCAGTGTTGGCGTATAGCAGTGGTACTGATTTTTCTATGTGGATTTTGTATCTTGCAACTTTTTTGAATTTGTTTATCGGTTCTAACAATTTTTTGGTGAAGTCTTTAGGTGTGTCCAAATGCGAAATCACATTATCTTCCAACAAGGATAATTTAACTTCCTTTTTTCCAGTTTGGAGGAATTTTATTTCTTTCTCTTGTCTGAATCCTCTAACTAGGACTTCTAGTACTAGGTTAAATAACAGTGGTACAGTGGGCATCCTTGTCATGTTTCAAATCTTAAAGGAAAAGCTTTCAGTTTTCCCCATTTAGTATGATACTAGCTGTGGGTCTGTTGTATATGGCTTTCATCATTTTGAGGTATGTTCCTTCTACACTCAGTTTTTGAGGGTTTTTTTCTTTTTCATAAAAGGATGTTGAATTTTGTCAAATGCTTTTTCAGCATCAATTAACATGATCACATGGTTTCTGTCTTTCATTCTGTTGATAGGATATATCAGATTTTTTAATTTGCATATGCTGAACTATCCTTGAATTCCTGAGATAAATCCCACTTGATTATGATGAATGGTCCTTTTACTGTGTTGTTGAATTTGGTTTGCTAGTATTTGTTAATAATTTTTGTATCAATACACATCAGGGATATTGACCTGCAGTTTTCTCTCTCTCTCTCTCTTTTTTTTTTTTAGTATGTTTTTGTCTGGTTTTCGTATCAGGGTAATACTAGCCTCACAGAATGAGTTCGAAAGTATTTCCTCCTCTGTTTTTTAAAATAGTTTGAGTAAGATTGGTATTAATTCTTAAATGTTTGACAAATTTCAGCAGTGAGGCCTTTGGGTCCTAGGCTTTTCTTTACTGGGAGACTTTTTATTCCAGCTTTAAACTCATTATTTGTTATTAGTCTGTTCAAGTATTGAATTTCTTCATGGTTCAATTTTGGTAGGTTGTATGTGTCTACAAATTTTTCCATTTCCTCTAGATTTTCCAATGTATTGGTATATAGTTGCCTATAGTAGCTACTAATGCTCCTTTAAAATTCTGTGTTATTCGTTGTAATCTCTCTTTTTTCATCTCTTATTTTATTTGGGTTTTCTTTCTTTTCACCTAAGTTATTCTGGCTAAAGATATGTCAATTTTATCTTTTTAAAAAAACAAACTTTTCATTTCGTTAATTATTTGTTTTCTTCATTTCAATTTTATTTATTTGTGCTCTGATTTTTATTATTTCTTTACTTCTAGGTTTGCTCTTGCTTTTTTAGTTCTTTAAGGGGCATCATTAGGTGATTTAAAGTTTTTTTTTTTTTTTGAGGTAGGCATAGCTATATATTTTCATCTTAATACTGCTTTTGGTATAACCCATAGATTTTGTAATGTTGTGTTCCCGTTATCGTTTGTTTCAAGAAATTTTTTAATGTCCTTCTTAATTTCTTTATTGACTCACTGGTCATTCAGGGGCATACTGTTTATTCTCCATATGATTACATAGTTTCCAAGTTTTCTGTTTTTATTGATCACTAGTTTTATTTCACTGTAGTCAGAGAAGATGTTTGATATTATTTAATTTTTGGGAATGTTTTAAGACTTGCTTTGGGACCTAACATGTGGTTTATTTTTTAGAATAATTTCTGTGCTGAGGAAAAGAATGTGTATTCTGCGGGAAATGTTTTGCAAATCTCTATTAGGTCCATTTGTTCTATAGTGCAGATTAAGACCAATGTTTTCTTGTTGATTTTCTGTCTGGAAGATCTGTCCAATTCCAAAAGCGGGGTGCTGAAGTCTCCACTTGTTACTGTATTGAGGTCTGTTTCTGTCTTCAGCTCTAATAACATTTGCTTTATAAATCTGGGTGCTTTGGTGTTGGATGTGTATATATTTATAATTATCATATCCGGTTGAATAATTGACTCTTTTATTTTTAATGACATTCTTTTTCTCTCTTTTCAGTTTTTTCTTGAAATCTATTTTGTCTAATATATGTATATTTCCTCCTACTGTCTTTTGGCTTTCATTTGCCTGAAATACCTTTTTCTATCCCTTTATTTTCAGTCTATGTGTATCTTTGTATGTGAAGTATGTTTCTTATATGCGACAGGTCTCTGTGTTTTATTTTATTTATTTAAGTTTTCTTTCTTTTCATCTAAGTTATTCTAGCTAAAGATTTGTCAATTTTGTTTATTTTTTCTTGTTGACTTCCTGTAATTTTTACTTATTTATCCACTCTATGTCTTTCTCATTGGAGAGTTTAGTTAATTAATATTCAATGTTATTAATAAGTAAGAACATATTTCTCCAATTTTGTTATTGTTTTCTAGACTTCTTTTTCTTTTTTCTTCCTTCTTGTCTTTCTTTTAGTGAAGATTATTTTCTCTGATAGTATGTTTTAATTTCTTGCTTTTAATTTTGTGTGTGTATATTGTATATTTTTTATTTGAGATTACCATAAGGCTTGCAAATACTATTTTATTACTTGTTGGATTTTTTTTTTTTTTTTTTTTGAGATGAAGTTTCACTCCTGTGGCCCAGGCTGGAGTCCAGTGGCATGATCTTGGCTCACTGTAACCTCTGCCTCCTGGGTTCAAGCAATTCTCCTGCCTCAGCCTCCCGAGTATCTGGGGTTATAGGTACCTGCCACCACACTTGGCTAATGTTTGTATTTTTGGTGGAAATGGGGTTTCACCATGGTGGCCAGGCTGGTCTGAAACTCCTGACCTCAGGTGATCCACCCTCCTTGACCTCTCAAATTGCTAGAATTACAGGCATTAGCCACCATGTGGGGCCATAACTTGTTATTTTAAACTGATAACACAAATGGATTGCATAAACAAACAAGCAAAAAAAAAAAAACTAATAAAAACTCTCAACTTTAATTTTGTCTCCCTGCCTTTTAACTCTTTGTTGTTCCTCTTTACGTCTATTGCACTGTGCCTTGAAAACTTATAGTTGTTATTTTTGATTGGTTCATAATTTAGTCTTTCTACTTAATATAAGAGTAATTTACACACCACAATTACATTATTGTAATAATTTATGTTTTTATTTGTGCTTACTATTGCCAGTGAGTTTTGTACCTTCAGATGATTCCTTATTGCACATGCACATCCTTTCCTTTCTGATTGAAGAACTCCCTTTAGCATTTATTGCAGGACAGGTCTGATGTTGTTGAAATCCCTCTGCTTTTGTTTGTCAGGGAAGGCCTTTATTTATTGTTAATGTTTGAAGGACATGGTCACCAGATATACTATTCTAGGGTAAATGTTTATTTTCTTCAGCACTTTAAATATGTCATTCTACTTTCTCTGGCCTGTAAGGTTTCCACTGAAAGTCTGCTGCCAGACATTTTGTAGTTTCATTGTATGTTATTTGTTTATTTTCTCTTATTGCTTTTGGGATTCTTTCTTTAGCCTTGACCTTTGGGAGTTTGATTATTAAATGCCTTGAATTAGTCTTCCTTGGGTTTAAATCTGCTTGGTGTTCTATAACCTTGTACTTCAATATTGATATCTTTCTCTAAGTTTGGGAAGTTCTCTAATATTATCTCTTTGAATAAACTTTCTCCCTCTGTCTTTTTCTCTACCCGCTCTTTAGGGCCGATATCTTAGATTTGCCCACTGGACGTAATTTTCTAGATCTTGTAGGTGTACTTTACTGTTTTACATTCTTTTTTCTCTTGTCTCCTCTGACTACATATTTTCAAATAGTATGCCTTCAAATTCACCAATCTTTTTCTTCTCTTTGATCAATTCTGCTATTTAGGGACTAATACATTCTTCAGTATGTCAATTGCATTTTTTAACTCTAGAATTTCTGCTTGACTCTTTTTAATTATTTCAACTTCTGTTAAATGTGTCTGATAGAATTCTGAATTCTTTCACTGTGTTATCTTAAATTTCTTTAAGTTTCTTCAAAACAACTATTTTAAATTC